>OMNZ01100576.1:15945-52546 GCA_900303255.1 Lesueurigobius sanzi | reverse complement strand
TTAACTGTGCATATGTCAACTGAAAGTATTTTATCTGCACTCTTCACTTATAATGTCACTTTTAATGTAATTAGTCAATGATTATATTTGTTTTATTGATTGATTTTATCTGCTTTCTTGTAATTTTATGAAATTGTGAAGCACTTTGAATTGCCTTGTGTATGAACTGTGCTCTACAAATAAATTTGCCTTGCCTTGCCTACTTGGAGCATGAATAAAAGGCCCAAGGGGTACCCAATACAAAAAAGGCTGGGAAACACTGATGTAGGGTATTCCAAATGGGCCAATGTAAACACAATGACGCACAGCCTTTTAGACAGGCCTTTATAAGTAGCCTAACTAACCAATTAAATTAAAAAAGAATCACAGTTTAATCTCAATTCTTGTCTGCTTCAAATTCTCAAGCAAACCAAATTGCTACTTGCTTCCATACGCTACAATTTGCCCTTTGATGATGACAAACACAGAGAAAAGGCTGTGTAATAATATAGGCACGGTTAGGTGGTGGACACTTGTTAATTTGGCTATAGGCGTATAGGCCGTTTAATAACACAATTGTATGACCTTGTAAAAGCGTCGCGTAAACACAGCCTACAAACTACAGTCTTTACGCACAGCCACGTTAATCAGGAGCTGGGGGCTCCACTGTCGCTGAGGCAACAGCCCCGCTCCGCCGCGGATGGTCACGATGATGCTGGATGTAGCAGGATAAAAAGCTGCAGTGGGACCACGCACTCACCTCACGGCTCTGTTTGATGCCCTCGGCGGGATCCGGTACACGTTCACTTCAGGTTTGACACAGAGCACAGACTCGTATTCGATCTGACCCTCGGACGCCATCTTGACTGTCTTCAGCGGTGGATGCACCAGGCTGTGTGGTATTTGTGTGTGTGTGGTGTTTTGCGGGGATGACAGCGTGTGTCCGTGACTCCGTGAAACGTAACGTGACCGTAATCTGCGGCGTAACTGCGTAACGCACGGGGCCTTCTGATTATACTGTCAAAAGTTAGTCTACATCGGAAAAGGATGACAAAGCAAAATTGCAAAAATGTATAGAAATAATTCTCCCTTAAAAGCTTAGTAACAGATAGCCAACCAAATATTACTTTTGTACTTTTAGGCAAGTCTATTTCGGTAATGCATAAATCAGTTAAATTCACAGAACATCATCATGATCATTTCGCTAGTCACGTGTCAGCAAAAGACAGATTTGTGGTAGGCCTAAAGTGTGGCTAATTTGTGCACAAAACAGCCAAGTTTGTATAAAAAAGTGTTTATTAATTTTTTTAAAGGCTGTTGTTGTTTCATGCTACAGTAACTCATCATTGAACAACAAAATCATTATCTCGCCACAGTACATATTTCTCAGGTTGTCATTCTCAGGTGAAGAGTTGGGACCATTCGGCTGCTGGTGGAATATGGCCTACAGGGGCTGACCCTGTAAGTTTTAGAGGGCCACCTCATTCCTGACAGTAGCCAATGTCACAAACCAAGAAGTCTGAAGGCATCTCTTAAATCCTCTGTCTCACATGGCTGTGAATGGGAGAGAGGAAATATAATGTTCACAAGGTGCTGTTCATACACATATAATATTTGCCACATTTTAGAAGCTTAACCTGAAGGATGCGACTGAGTTTCCTGGTCAGTCGCACTGAGTTTTGGTGAAGCTCTTCCCAGGCCTTGAAGTTGCTTTGGTTTCGAGCCACAAACGTGTGCCAGCAGTAAAAGTAGTCTATACAAATAGTTAGTTAAACACCATTTGAATAACTTTGTTTGAAATTGTGTATGGCATACTGGAATTCTACCTTTGTATTTCATGACCGTTAACTGCACGCCTGCTCTCTTTAGCATCCTCAGACCCTCTCGTTCTATGCTGTCCTCCAGGTCGCAGAAGTAAAGGCGTGAGACAAATATCCGCAGACGCAAGTTTGGGGTTTTGGCGAGGAACTGCGACAGTTTCGTGGAGCAGTTGGCGCATGGAGACCAGGAGCAGAACCAAGTGATGGAGTAACTCAGTCGCCTCTCCTCCGAGCCTCCAGCCCCCCAGAGTCCAGGGCACAGAGCACCAAGGTAACGCAGGAACAGAATCTGAAAAAAATGCCACACATATCATTTTGTAACCCACCTAAAAATGTATCATTGGAATGCAGCCCTTTGCAGCATAGATTGGCCATGACAGTTTCAGCCTAATAAATCATTTCATTGTCATCTTAGAATAACCTGGTCACTCAGTATATTTCAGGTTGTCCACTGATTTCTTTCTTTGGCCACATAAAGTTGCTGAACATGCCATAATTATTCCACGGGGGCTCTTCCCTATTCACTTCCCTCCCAAACCACTCCAAACCAGGTCTTATCTTTCTTCCATTCTTTTTTTTTTCAAACTGGGGGATGTATTCGTTGCATATTTCTGATTGTACTTACCTCCACATGGCAGCCGCTGCGATTGCGAAGATGTCCAAAGTCAAAGGACATAGAATTTGGCCCCACGCGCCTCTTGACCACAAAGCAGAGGTACGTCTCATGCCGACCCTTCGCCCAGCGCACGTTCTTGTAATGGAAGATAAACTTCTTCTTTGGTAAAAGTACACTGCAAAAAAAACATATATTTTTAATCAGCTGTAATATGCAAATCTGTTTTGTTAGTATTACTAGTTGTAAATGTATTTGCTATTGATTGAATGCACATGGTTCTAGCTTCAGATCTCAAGTTTTTATATGTGTTCCTATAAAGCTGGTATTTACCTGGAAGATTTGCACCTAAAATGAGTAATTATACCAAGTCTAACTTTAGAAATCATGCTATTTTTAAACTGAATATGCTGATGCTTTAGCGATGCACTTTTCCTCAGTCTCACTTTCAAAAGTATTTGTGAAACTACTGCCACTAAGTCTACCATGGCTAAAACCACTATTGACAATTGTGGTTTTGAGAAATCACTCCTTACTGTAATACAAATATATAAATGAAAATAGTACAGTGCAGTGCAATAGAATGCAATGAATGAATGTTCGTACCTGTCTAGCTTGGTAATCATTTCGAAAGAAGCGCCTTGCGTTGATTTGTCAGGGATACACGGAGGTAAATGAGAAAGAGTGAAAGTGTGTGTGTGTGTGATGAGAGGGAACTGAAAAAACATATACCTCTAAACACAAACATCCGGCTTTAAACAAAGACAACATCTGGTTGGATAAGAGAAATTCAAAAATACTGTACGACTGTCATGATTGAGGTAAATGAAGCATGAAGATGAAATGGTCCAAGAGATTTCCTCGTTCATATCTGTCCGCCGCATTAGCATGGGTTTAGTCACTTGTAATATGTGATAAGTCATTTTCAAAATCCAGGCACAGTGTCACGCGTGCTTGGGTTTCACATAGACTATGGTGCACCTTCAGGGAAAATCTGCTTATTTTGTGCAGCTCGTCTAAGCCTGGTTTGTTCCGATCCTTTTAAGTGTAGATATATAGGGGGAAAAACACACAAATTTACACAAATTTTTTCGTATTGTTGTACGATCACGCCCTTACATAAATAAGGCGGCTATCAATTGTGGAAAGTAACATTCACCAAATTAATGAAGTCAAGTATTTTGATCAGAGATACTGTATAACATACTAAATTATACATAGAATGATCTTCTCGCATCTTTCATATTGTTTCACCACATGGTCTCAGGCCGACTCCACCACATTGAAATCTTTATGCTCTTTCAGTGGTTTCGCTAGGGTGTCATTTTTCTCATCATTTTGAAGGACAGTGTTGTAAAAAAAGTCTGTCATGAGCTACTTTAATCCTTCATGAATTAATCTCATGAATTAATCTACTATACCTAGTATACAGTATGTAAAAAAAAAAACACAGATTACAGGATAAATAGATGCAAATCTAAGTATAATTGTTGAGCAGAATGAATTTTGAAACTACATTGAGTTAAAATGTGTGTAAAGATTTTAGGCCAGTTTGCTCTTTTAACATATGAACGTTCACCTATAAACGAATAATGGCCTAATCTTTATAATAAGGAGTGTAATTATTGCACTGACTCAATGCTTCTCCATAGAACTATATTTCTCACTTTGTGGCGACAACATTTGCACATCAGCTCCTATAAGCTAGACTCCAAAATGTCCAGTCTTGTCAATATATACTTTTCAATATTTTGAAGGTTTTTTTCAGGGGGATTTTTCAATATTTAATTCTTAGCCTGATTTATTGCGTTTTGAACTAAAAAAAAAACAAGGCAAAATTTGAATTTTTACACATTTATTCACAAATAACTAGTTTATTCAATAACTAAACAAGATATCCAAAAATCCCCTCTGAACAAATCTTTGTAACTAATATTTCCCCAAAATAAAACCATACATTTAAACCTTGTCTAAATATAAAATAGATCAAATACTTTCAAGTAAAATTACTTTTAAGTGCCTAAACGCTGACACAACGGTCAGACAGAGGTGGTATTTCAAAAGTCAAATATTAAAGAGCTAGTATGTGGTTCAGAAACGTTTAAGAATCACCAGACTAAACTATCCACTTTGATACATAGCCGGACTACAATTTTTGTGCTTGTCAACTATTCCACCTAGTAAACTCCCTACATCCTTGGGCCCCAAATGTGCTGACGTCTACAGCATTACCGGTTCAAGGCCCTGACACCTATTTTGTCCTCATCTCTGGGTTTTCCCTGGCTACCTCGCTGTATCAAGCAGACTGCAGCTTTGCAATAGGCCACCCTCATTCAGCGAGTTTGCCAGACTGTCCAGACAACTGACCGGCTACAGCGTGTGGATAATTTCACGTCTTTGATCCAGCTGACTGTCATAGCCGAATCAGGATATTGTTTTACCTAGCTCCGCTCAAAGCTCTGTTTTAGCTCCAGCGCAGCCTGTTGGTTCAGTGGCACTACATGTAGGCGTCCTTCTTTCCCATGACTCCCCTCACCCTCCCGTGCACTCTGCGGTTTGGGGAATTCACCGTTTCCCAGGATGGCTGTTTTTGGAGCTCATCTGTGTGTGTGTGCCTGTGTGTATGTGTGTGTGCCATCTGACGGAGTATGCCATTAACACAGTCTATAGGTTATACATCATCTGGAACTAATTTCTCTAATTTATCCTTTGATTATGTGGTGCCCCAACATTTAGACTGATTCATGTGTGTATGTGTCTGGATGCACTGAGCAACCTCCCTTCGTATTACATTACTCCGACGGTGCACAATCTTAATGTCTCTACACATTTCATCTTATGTGTCTCCTCAAGTTCAGGAAGACTGCCAAACTCGATGTAACCACTTCCCACCCAGCTCTTTGGGTCTGACCACAGCTGACCAAGGTCATCTGACTCTTTCACTCGAACCCTTCTCCTTTTGGTGTAGCGTCAGTGTGTGCGGCGGGGACGTCCAGTGTACGGCCAGACACGGCTGTGCGTTTAACCCGTGCTCAGGGGCAGAAACCGGGTGTAAGAAACGCAGAGTCATACTTTCCGAAACCCACCCGCCCACGCCCTGCACAGCTCTGCCTCACATACACACTCAGCCATACCGTGCAGACGCACATAACCACAGTCACAAACAGACTCTCTTTCCACTGTGTGAACTCACATCTGTTTCCTGACAACAATAATAGCCTCAGATCAAACGGGTCAGGCCCAGCATCAGGTGCCTGCTGCTCACTGGCAGAGAAGGAACCTCACCACCACCAAGTGTCATGAATACGGAGAAGCACGGATTAGATGGTGCATGTTCAACCGAAGATCATTTTATAACGGACTAGTGAGTCAAGGTAAACTCTAGAGTCATACTGTACATCCTGTGAGGTTCATCTAAAACCACTGTACCTGTGACACTGACAGTGAGGTTAGTGTAAGTGCAGATGTATGAGAGCAGTAGGGAGCATGAGGTTTCCCTTGTCTCTTATACAGTACTATACAGCACTTCACCTATAAACCACAAAGTTTCACATCTGACTACCACTGCATGCATTTTATATTAATGCACCAGTGAGGACGTTGCATTAGGTAAAAAGGCAAAATCTTTTTTATTACAGATACAAATAAAAACTCCTAAACCCAGTAGTCAGACTCCTAAACCCACACAAGCCTGTCCCTGCTCTGGAGACCATTGTTCCCTCTTTGGTTCATGCTGGACTACACTCTTCACTTTGACTAAAAATGATCTGGACAGGGTCCATTTGATCAGAGTCCAGCAGCAGAGAGGACAGGGTGATCTCACCCCACCGCCTCGCAGTCTCTAGTCCTGCCTCAGTGAGAAGACTGCAGCTTCATCCACCAGGCTGTCAGGAAGCTGAACTCTCCTCTTCGCTCTCTCTGCTGCCCCCTATTGTGTACATGCGTTTAATATTACTAATAGACATTAGTAATAGACAATAGTAACACTATACATGGATGGGTCAATTTAATTGAATTACAAACTCAAAACAAACTACTATGTAGTAAATCTCAGCAAACATTTTATTAACAGATTTACACTCCTGCCAGGTGATTCTGACCATTAGCCTGGCTCCAGATCTGGAGATGGGTCCCCGGGCTGCTCCTTAATGGATTGCCCCAGCGGCATTGAAGGATCGAAGGATGGGTCAAATGCAGAGGACAAATTTCCCTACGGGGAAAAGAAAAGTGCTTTCTTTCTTCATCTCTTTTCTAACCTCATTCATTCTGGCCTATTGTACATGTTTTTGGTGTTAGGAGGAACCTACGCAGACATGGGGAGAACATGCAAACTCCACACAGAAAGGCCTCATCCGGCCCGGGAATCGAACCGGGGCGGGACCTTAGTACGAGTGCTAACCGCTGCACCACCGTGCCACCCACATATTTGCTCCACTGATAGATTTTTTACTTATCGACTGAAATCAATGGCAAATATAAAATAAAATTTCTAGATGACTTTTTGCAGTGTTGACAGTCGAACACTGTAGAGCTCCTTCTTGTCTCTGGCAACTAATTTATGTCTTGGTTAAAAAAAACTAAAAAAAAACAAACAGGCACTAAAGTTGACCTTAATGTGTAAGATCGAGACAACATCTGGGCTTTTTCATAATTTAAGTGAACTGCAACATTTTGTTATAGACTCAATAAGAAGTCAAAGTATATATTTTTTGTGAAACAGACCTAGCTGATAATTTAGTGATACACACATAAACACTGACCTTCTTAGTCACTGGTGTCTTTCCACTGATTCGACAGTACGGGTTGGGCAAAGTCTCCTCTTCTGTGTCTCTGTAGGCACTGCCCACATAGTCCCAGGATGGACGGCTACTGCCCAGTATTCCGACGGACCGCGGCATGGTAATCTTAAGGAAGACAATGAGCAGGAATACTGGAATAGCCAAAGCCAGGATAAAGGAGTGGACAAGGCAGCGTAACATCGAGGAGAATACGGCCATTATGAAAAGGCACAGGGGTCGAGTCAGAACGTGCAGAATTAGGCGGTTTTCGGTCCCCTCGCAGCCTTCCTGCAAAGACATTTTACTGTGAATCATAGACAAAAAGTAATGGGCATCTTATAATGAACAAGGTTCACAAACCTTAATAAGGGCTTTGACCATTTCAATGTCCTCCTCTTTCATCCTCCTCATCACGACCTGATCCAATTCCAGCCGAACCATGTTGTAGTTGTGTTAGATGAGGAAGAATTGCTTTATTACATTCGCATTTTCAGGCTCAGTGTATAGCCTCCACAAATTCTGGATCTGAGAAAAGAGTTTGTAGAAACACATGTTATCTGGTTTAGAGATGCACTACATACAGGCCTAACTATTCACAACAGATTAAAATACAGTGAGCAAATAATAGTGATTGTTTATATAGCCATTGAATAATGTAAATGTATGTATAATACAGAACAGGTCAGCCCCATGTGCATCATATGGTCATTATTTACATTAAACCCATAACACTCATCCTGATATCCTCATGAATGCAAGCTAAGTTATGATCTTGGGTGTTTTTAGAACTTTGAGGTGGGGCTAAAAATAACACATTTTAAAAGCTGTCCCACACCAAACGGTGCGGTGCTACCCTAATCCTGGGGGGTTGTGCTAGTTTTAGTGGTGTGCTACATACTCTGCTATGGCCTAGATGCGAATCATGTTCATAATACGCACCTTATCCAAACGTTTCTCATAAATCCATGGTCTTGCAACAGGGTTTGAATGCGCAAAGCCGGTTCCGAGCCAAATAGCTCATGCTATTCCACACGAGCCGCGTACAGCACGGATCCATGCAGACCCCAGAGCGGTGCTGCGCCTTTACGCAATCTGCGTAAACATGCGGTCAACGCACAAACTGAGAATGCCGCTGATACGAAAAGATAGCGTGCGTAGCTACATGTGTCCATCACATCCAAGATGTTCATTCGTTCAAAATCCTTTGTTGAATAAGTGCAATGAATCAGCTCCACACTGTATTGTAGATTTTTGTTGTTCTTATTGTATTATTAGTTATTAATTTATTGTACATAATAGATACATTATACAAAGTCAAAGTGTACATGTATTCACAAAACATTATCAATAATAAAGAATAATAAACAACCTGCCAATGACAGAATAATTTATGGTAATATATTAGTCTATTACAAAGTCCATGTACAGCCTATGTAAATGTATAACATTTCTATTGTGGCCCATGGCATTTCAACACAACAGTCTAACATGATGCATGTTCAAAATGCCACAAACTGACTAAAGTGCTAACACACCTAGCACACAAACCTGGTGAACATGCAGTCATAGACCTATATTGAGTTTTCTGATGCATGTTTTTCATTTGAGTTAACGTCTTTTGTATCCACCTTCAAACTTTCAGACTGAACATCATTTGACATCTTCGTACCTCCTCCTGTTTCTAGTCTGTTCTCGATGCCACTTGTATTTACCTCAATTATAACGATTTCTTGACCGCCTTGTAGCTGAAAGATACCTTCCATTGCTCCGTCATGCCGAGTGACCGCATGCCTTGTGCCGTCACCGTCATCGACTGCATCTCCTTCGATCAGCGCTATCATCTGCATCCCCTCCTCCTGCTCGTGCCCCAACTTTGTGGCATCTTGTAGCTCAAAAACCACCTCCTGTCTATCCAGGGACTCCAAACCTTGATCAGATGCACATGTGAGAGTCAAGCTATTGCCTTGCCCTTGGTCAAAATTGGCATCTTGCGAAGCGGTGCTCTGGTCCTCGGTGTGGAAATGTAGCACATACTCCCTTTGACTACCTTCACCTTCGGACTGTGCCTCGCTCTGTTTTTCCTCCCCCCAGTTTTGCAAAAGTGACATTAGTCTAGCCTTCTCTCCTTTCTTTTCGTCTACATTCTGATCTGTATTGAACTGCAACAAGAGAGACTTGTCCTGCTGCTTTTCTATTCCTTCGACATTCAAGGCCTGCCCAGATGTTTCTCCCTCAAATTGTAACATGTATGACTCCCCGCCCCCCTCGACATCCATCCCCTCCTTATCAAAGCATAAAACAAACTCTTTACTTGCTTCGGCCTCTTGTGCACTCATGTGTGGACCTTTCAATCCTGCGGAGGTAGTAACAGTAGCAGAAAACTCTCTGGTTCTTGTTTCGGCAGGTATACGCTGACTTGATTGCGGTCCGGAGGTCTCTATAGTAATCGACGTAGTGGGAGGAGTAGTTACAGAATTTGAGAGGGAATAGTGAGGTACAGAAGGCTGTGGTGGCTGTGTGCTGGCTAAACAACTTACAGGAGCTACCTCGGATTTTTGTTGAACATTTTTGGGTTTGCGTCCGCGCTTTTTCCGAGCGGGCCGCGTGCTTTTCCCTAAAATCGGCTTAGACATGAGTGAGCCGGCGGGCAGAGGGTGCGTCGGTGGCATGACAGTGGTTTGTGTACTGTTTTGGCTCTTGTTAAGGACTACTCTTGTCTGCTGCTGTGAAATGCTCTGAAATTGTGGCATTTGCGCTTGGCTTACGACGGGCTGCAAGGTTTGAATCGTCTGGAGCATCGGGAGGGCTTGCGGAAGTTCGGATGAAGGAGCGGGGTTTGCGGTGGGAAGAAGAATCAGATTGGGCTGGCCACCGTTGTTAGACGGACACTGCAGGAGGAGATAGTTCTGGGGCGGAGGAGGGGGAGGCGGGGGCGCTGGTGCAGGGGGTGACAGAGGGATGAGTTGTAGACCGTTGACCGTTTGTATCATAAAGTAGTTCTGTGATGAGTTTGGAGGGATATTGAGAGCTGGTTGGGACACAATGAAGCTGCCACTGCTGCCCGAGGTTTCCAGTGTGATCGGGTTAAGGAGGGTTGTGTTTGTCGTGACCCCGCCAACGTTGGCTTTGACGGCCACTCCGTCCTTCAGTCTTCCCCCGCTGGGAAATGGAACCGCTGCGGCGTTGAAGTGGGTCCGTATGTGCCGCTGCAAATAGGACTGCATGATGAACTCCTTGGAGCAGTGAGGGCATTGGAAGTCCTTCTTGTTGGAGTGGGTGCGCAGGTGGAGCTGGAGGTTGGACGAGTGAGTGAAGCTTTTGTGACACTTCGTGCACTGAAAGGGCCTCTCTCCGGAGTGAGTGCGTTCATGCTGTTAGAGCAAGAGAGTGTGGTCAGTAAAATGTCGTATATACGTACAAATCAAAAAACAATTAAGCTTGAACAAATTTTGGAAAAATATCTACCGTATTTTCCGGACTAAGTCACACTTTTTCTCATAGTTTGGCTGGTCCTGCAACTTATACTCAGGTGCGACTTATATATTAATGAATATGTTAAGTTAACATACCAGACACATATTCAGTTCGTTGTTTATGCTTCGTGTAGCTGAATAACCATCAATGTGTTTCATTAGCATACCGTCCACCTATTCAGCCTGTTGTTCTCTATTCTATTGTTATTATTATAACTTGCCTTTCAAGATGAAATGTCTGTTCTTGGTCTCGGATTTTGTAAAATAAATTTCGAATTATAGTCAGTGCGACTTATATATGTTTTTTTCTTCTTCCTTATGCATTTTTGGCTGGTGCGACTTGTACTCCGGAGCAACTTATACGGTAATTGAGTATTTGTCTGACAAGCATTGCAATGACTGAAAATCGAACTGCACAACGAATACAAGTATTTTCAACAAGTGAATAGTAGTGTATATTGTTCTACCTTAGCTAGTCATTTAATCACATTTTTGATTCTATATTATCCTTGAAGGCCTCGATATCACACACACCGAACCAACCTGTTTGAGATTTGACGTTTGGGAGAAGGACTTTGAGCAGATGGGACAGGTGTGGGGCCGCAGTCCAGAGTGCATTTGACTGTGTCTGCGCAGACTGCTGGTGTTCTTGAAGGACTTGCCGCACTCCTTGCACACGTAGGGCCGCTCGCCTGTGTGCTGCCTCAGGTGGTACTGATAGTGTGAGCTCCATTTAAAGGTGAGGGGGCAATGAGGACACTGGAATGCCCGCACTCCTGTGTGCACCTATAGGGAGACCCAAACACATACATTATACTGTATATGCTTTGTTCAACCACTGAATTAGTTGCATGGTAAAAGTGATACTATTTCTTAAAAACAGCATTGTACCATCGGGCCCTCTTAGGATCCTTTTCTCTACTTTTTCTTTGAATCATACTGCATGTGAAGTCACTATTAGAGGCAGTCACATCGTGTAGTTCAGACAATCCTGGGTGGGTTTTTGCTTCAGCTTTAGTTTTTAGCTTTTGGAAAAATGTAAAGATATTATATTGATGATCCCGCAGTTGTCCCACATGGATAGAAGTTTAATTTCTGCCACATGTGATGATGTATTCACAAATGATATGTCTTGAGTTAATTTAACTGTTTTAGTAAAGTGTTTTTTCCCTTTAACCGATAGAACCTCCTTTGATTGAGGACATGCTGTTCATTTTGTAGTGTTTTTTGTCTTACCCTCTGGTGGATGGAAAGCAGGGACGAGCGCTTGAAGCTCTTGCCACACTCTGTGCAGCGGTAGGGCCGTTCCCCAGTGTGATCTCTCATGTGGTACTTCAGACCAGATGAGCCTTTAAAGGTCTTTCCACACTCTGAACAGCGGTATGGCCTTTCTACAGGAGTACACAAACACAATGGCAATCATGCATTTATAAGAAACCATGACGTATTGATTTAATTTGGCCATATAACTTCATGATTGTACCTCCAGGAGCAGCACTTTTGCCAACCGCCTTCTTCAATGGTTTAAGTGGTTTAGCTGGCGGTTCCTCATGCTCTTCACCAACAGTAATGATACCAACACAGATTTCTCTTGGACCCTCCTGCTGCTTGTCATTTTGACTAGGAGAAGAGGGCAGGGGCAGTGACAGGGACAAAGAAGGGGGGCACACAATCTCAGCCTCGGCTTCAGCTAAAAGTCGCTGTTCTGGGGTGTGTGAGTGCTGGTGTGTCAGGAGGGAGGACAGGAGAGGGAAAGAACGGTCACAGGCTGAGCAACTGAACTGAGAGCGGGACTGCGATGAGAGTGTGTGCATCTGAAGGAGAAAATGAGGATTAGAGTGGTGTACACACAGTGGCTGTGTCAATGTTGGCATAGCAGTGGTAAACTTCTCACCAGAGAGACATGTCTGTTGAGGCCTCCACTGGTCTTGAAGCTTTTATTGCAGAAGCCACATGACAGCCCTGCCCATGTGGCTCTGGCCTCCGGCTGCACAGTCTCAGAGCTCTGAGTCACCGCCGTCAGGCTCTGCAGAAGGTCAAACTGGGCCTGGGTGGCTCCCACATTCTTGGGAACAAAAAAGTAATGCATATTATCAAAAAATGTAGGGTGGCATTTACAGTATATTCATGACATGAAGATCCTACGTTTTTTTAAGAGTAACACAATGATATAATTCTTTTTGGATTTGGATACTATTAGTAAACACACATCTTTTCCAAAATGAAGATGTAACACACTTATGCTACTCACAGTATTACTGCTGTTCGTTGCCTCCGTTAGCCCGAGTAAAACCTCTGCTGTTTGACCATTTTCAGAGACTGTGGTTGTCTCCACCACTTCTTCAAAATCTGCCAACAGGTGCCCGGCTCCCACTAGCCCCTCGCCTACTTCCATCCCTGCAGTGGGACCAGACTCCAAATTGGGGCCAGGCTCAGAAGCCATGTGGATGGACTGGTGTTCCTCCAGTTCAGTCCGAGTGCCAAAGGTTTGGTTGCAGCTGCCACAGCTGTACAGTAGCACACTGGCTCCAGTGTCTGTGCTCAGATGGACCTCCGTTCCTATGGACCTGGTGGAGCAGCCGTTTGCCCCTGATGGAGTAAGGCTGAGCTGGGTGAGTCCTGAGGTCTGGTTGGTAGAACCGGTGGACAAAAACACCTCCTCCATTCCCACCGCCACCCCTTCAGTACCCTCTTGACTTACAAACCCAACCATATCCGTCAACATAGAAGAGGTCACCTCCTCGGTGCCAACCACTATTTCTACTACACTATTTCCTTTATGTCCATCTTGTCTTCTCTTCAAGTCCTTTCCTGCAGCGTTGATGTTTGAATGAGAGTTTTTATGCAGTGCCAGGTTTGAAGAGTGTGTAAAGCTGCGTCCACATTCATTACAGACATAGGGTCTCTCGCCTGTGTGTATCCTCATGTGCTGCCTGAGGTTAGTGGACTGCGTGAAAGATTTGTTACACACTGAGCATGTGTAGGGCTTCAGTCCAAGGTGGACATTTTTATGTCTCCGCAGACTGCTTGAGTTCTTAAAGGCCTTGGGGCAGGAGTCGCAAGGATAGGGGCACTCTCCAGTATGCTGGCGCAGGTGATACTGGTAGTGAGAGCTCCATTTAAAGGTTAGAGGACAGTAGGGACACAGGAAGGTCCGCAATCCAGTATGGACACTCTGATGGACCTGAAAACAATCACAAAGGTCAGCATTTAAGCAAAAACAACAACGTAGTTAAGAGACAACTGAGTGTTAACAATGTACCTGCAGCAGAGAGGAGCGTTTGAATGCTTTGCCACAGTCTTGACATTTGTACGGTTTCTCTCCTGAATGAGACCTACAGAACACAAAAATATTAAAATTATTTATATGAAACATATATGAAGTGAGCATGTACTGATCTGCTTTTATTATTCTCTTTACTGAAGGATGGATCACTTGTGCAGCTTATCACCATTGCACTGCAGGACTGCAGCTGTGAACCAATAGATCTAATCCTAGATCCAATAGAAGAAGAATCAGGGTCATTACCTAGCAGGAGGGTTAGTCTATTGTGCATGTCTTTAATAAGACAATGGTACAAAGATGTCATCTGGACTTTTATGCCCCTCTAGTAGGGAGAAGTTAGACATGCCATGAGGCCCCACAATCTCCTCTCATCTTGTACAACTGAGCATCAGTAAAACATGATTGATAGAATGCTACCTTTGGTGATACAGCAGAGCAGAAGAGCCCTTAAATGCTTTTGGGCAGAGGTTGCAGCGGTACGGTCTCTCGTTGTTGTGGCTGCGCTGGTGATGTGTCAGTCTAGACGACCACCTGAAGCTCTTGCCACAGTCCATGCACTGGAACGGGTTTTCCGACTGCTGCTCTGTCACTCCTGAAACTGTAGGGGGCGTCACCACATCCAGTACCACCTCCACACCACTGTCCGCACCTGCTTTGTCTTCATCCACCAAATCAGCCCTCTCATCCTCTCCTGAGCCCAGGAGGGACGGGAAGGGAGACTGAGGCGGCAGAAGTTCGGTTTGCACAACTAATGCCACAGAGTTTGCCATTTTAGCACTCTTCAACGACAATTTGTGGTCGTTATCCTGGTCTTACTGCTCATGATATCACCATCTTCAGTTGCCTCCTTTGTTGCTGCCCTGTGGGACACCTCCAGGCGACTTGGGAATGATCTAAAACATGAAACAGACATTATCACATGTAACACTAGAGATCAGATTTAGATTAGTTGCAATCAAATTAGAATTGCAACCTGAAGGACTGCGAACAGCAAATTGCAAAGGCTGCAATAATTTTAGGGCTGTCACTAACAATTATTTAGGTAATCGATTAATCAGCAGATTATTTTTACGATTAATCAATTAATCAGTTGGCGGCAAAAGGTGCCTGGAAAGTGTACTTTTTAAAAACTTTTTGCCACATGAAGCTAAAGTGAGGACGTCTTGATACTAGAGTAAACTTCGAGGTAATGTCTGTAGGATGCTCTTAGTACAAGTTTCACATGTCATTCCTCATTTGAAAGCTAAGAACCTCTAAAATTCAGTCTGGGACTGTGAAAGTGAGCGAGCGAGAGTCCTCTTTCTGCTCTGATTAGATTATGGTCCGAGATTTTGTGTGAGAGTGATTGGTTGGTGGTGGTCGGAATGGTGCATATTGGCAGCCTCGCTTCTGTCAGTCTACCCCTGGGCAGCTGTGGCTACAATAGTAGCTTACCACCACTGAGTATGGAGTGAAAGAATAATGCCATGTAAAGCGTCTTTGAGTGTCCAGAAAAGCACTATATAAAACCGATGCATTATTATTATTATTATTATTATTATTATTATTATTATTATTCTCATATTTGGAACAATCAGAGCTAAACAATCAGAGTGTGGGATTCTGTACACTTTAAATACAGAGTACAGATGAAGACTGAAGAATCTTTGCCTACAATCAGAGCTAAAATATTAGCCAAAAAAAAAATCTACAACCAATGCCTTTAGGGACGACAGCTTTTCAAAAAAAAATATTTAAGAAAAATATTAAATATAAGAAAAAACATATAAGATTTTGATGTAATTCTTACTGTCTGAGTCTGTACATCCCAGAAAGGAATAATCGATTACTAAAATAGTTGACAACTATTTAAATAATCGATTAGTTCATGATTAATTGATTAGTTGTTTCAGCCATAAATAATTTACAAGCTTTTGTGAATATTATTATAATAGGGGATAGCCTACTTATAATGTGCACTGTGAACTGAATATTGTTTTTTTAAATACAAATCAATCAATTGCAATTAGATAGTATTGCCAAAGTTGTTCAGTGGTTGTAACAACTTTATAAGCAGGTGACTTTAAAGGACCCCTCCCCGGCTCGCCCCTCTAGCTGCTCTCTCTCTCTCTCTCTCTCTCTCTCTCTCTGAGCTGTCATTCCCATTCTGGCCATCCCTGCAGTGCAGCAGTAAAGGCTACATAAACAAACATAGCTAGATCTTACACCCTTTTACTATGTGACTTACTTTTCTCAAGGGCAGCACTGCAAGTTATACCAAGAAAAAAAAAAATATGCAGGAACGAGACAAGTTTTCGGGGCAAATAAAACAACAGTGGCCTACATTTAAAGCTAATCTCGTAACCAGCGACCTGAACACCGCTGCAAAACCTGCCCAGAAATAAATCCATTTCCTTATGAATTTGGCTACTTACCGAGCATGGCTAACTTATATTACATCTACGGACATCTTCGCGAGAAATTGAACGGGGTACCGCAGTGCAAATCCACACAACCTTAACAATAAACACAGCGCAAACTAACCTAACGCAGTCCTCCGCCCGACACCGCCTCCCAAGAACAGCGCCAGCGATTGGCTGTCTGACACTATTGAAGCTGCACTATGATTGGCCAGGAAAATCCACAGCCTGATTGATGACATTTGTTGTTCTTACTTGAAGAAAGCCAATAAAAAAGTGCATTAAAGGATTTTTATTTTTTACTTCATACATTATTGTTAATAATTTACTTTTATCCTGAATACTGCGGTATTCGCATACACACATGCACAAAACAGACATTTTTTGTTTGTTTTGAATCAGAAAAGCAGAATGAAGCCCACACTTTGGGTGGTCATAGAGATCCGGTTTGCAAAAACATAAAAGGACTCTCTCACTACTCTATATTTCTGAAACACACATGCGTTTCAATATGTAGCCTTTGATGGTGAATATTTGAACACCCCTGACACAGAGTATCCCTTTGCAAGAACAAAAACAGTGCAATGATGCATATTTAAAATCTCTTGGGCACATTCATTTATTTCATTTCAGCAAGGCACATTTCACATTAAGGCCAATCAGTGTGTGGTAGAGGCATTTGACGTTATAATAATTTAAACTATTGTTATAGCAATAGTAAATAAGATTAAAACAGTATAAAAGTACAAAAAGACAGGAGACTTGCTCCACTGCAGTCAAAAATAAATAGATCCACCAGCGTTCTGAAATAAATAGTAAATACTGTAACAAATACTTAGATACGAATGATACTACACAAAGCACTGAACGCATTTATAACTTACACTTGTGTACAAATATGTACAGAACAGTGTCACAATACATAGTATTTTAAGGCTTTGGGTGTATTCATTATTTATCATAAAAATACTTTTTCTACCCCAAAGCACAGGTTAAAAATCAGCCACAAAATAAGGCCAATCTCAACAAGTTTGTGCAAAGAATCCAGGTCCATCAGTGCTCAACAACAGGCCGCATTCATGCAACCTACCACAAAGTTCAATGTTCAGTACTTCCCAAAGAAAATCAGTCATGTCAATACATTTCAATCTGCATCATCAGGTTAAAGATGTGGCACAGAAAAGTAAAAAACTAAATCTAATAAAATTATTACAAATATACTTTAAAATAGAGATGCAGGAGCAGGGAGCTTACAACTATTTGGGCTAAAACAAACGTAACAAAATAAAGTATAATTTAGAATGAATTTAGCTAACTAACAACTACTGGTCACATGTGTCATGTAAGTGTTAAGCAGGGTGAGTATTATGGGCAACCAAATTCACGTTAAACCAGAAATAAGACAGAATGCAATATGCAATAAATAACATTAAATAAATTAGAATAAAACATTAAATAAATAAATAAATAAATACATAAATAATATGGCCGTCCCCAACGCCTCCAGAAACAAAGTCTGTGATGAGGCTGGTACTTTGGGTGTTTGAATCTGGCTGGGTCAACTACAGTGTAGCACATCCGTTCGACTTGAGGAACGACACATTCTTCAGTACACATTTGGGCCTAACGTGGTCCAGAGTCTCATTAGCTGCACACACACCAAGCCCCACTCAAAATGCTGTAGAGAAGACATCATTGTGTGGCAGCGATCTTGGGCTTGAGGCTGATAAAAGCTCTGTACGCCCAATCGCAGAAGAGCTTGAAGTGTTGCAGCAGCTCATGTGTGGACTGCAGCACGTCAAAATGATACGGGAGGTGAGGAGGCAGAGAGGGGGTCACTGGGGTCAGCCTTGGAGCCTCAACTCTCTGCATCTGTTAAATATAATAAAAGACACACTGTTAGCCACTACTCCAGTCACACTGAAATTACTTCACACAAATGTTAAAGGTGTTACCTGGCGATGCAGGAGATTCATCAGAGATTTCATCTCTCTAATCATCTCCATTAGTTTTGGCAGTGCAGGATGCTGGTGTCTCTTTGACACTTTGTTGAGCCACTCAAAGTGATGCTCGTACAGCTTTAGATCTGCATGCAGCTGGGAGAGAGTCGGCTTCAGCTGGAGACAACAAACAGGTTCACTGTGAGTGAAGTGGAAATGTGACAGAAGATACAATGGACTACAACCAGACCAAACACAATAAGTGATCAGAGCCGTTTGGACTGAGTTGAATTACCTCCAGATTGGTGAAGTCACTGGCCGATCTGTTGCTCATTTCGGGCAGAGACCTGAACCTGTGGGGCTCCAATGAGGCAAACGCATGCTCCCTCTGAAAGAGAAAACAGGACCTGTTAGTGTGTGGCACCAGCACAATTGTACCTATTATAGGACAAGTCCTGGCAGCATGAGGAAATGATTAGTGTCACACTTGGATCGCCTGAGTGTCCACAGAGACAGTAGCGTTCACTGAGGGCAGTGCGGTTCAAACGGGTTAATGTGAGTTCAGCCACATTCAGCCATCCAAATGTCAACAATAAGCACAAATGACCTGAACCCACAGGATGTTTTCTACAGAGCCGAGGATAACAACATATGCAATGACCAAGAGCGGGACAGACAACACAGGACTGTAGGGAAACTCCAGGGTCACCGCTATAAAAAGATGGAATGACGCAAAGTCTTGTAGTGCCCATTGTTGCCAGAAGAGGGGGGTAAATGTTATGGTGGAAAGCTGGAAAACTTAACACAATAGTATCATTGCTTAGCAGTGCCACCTGAGGCCTGTAACAGTGGTGAATCAGATTCAGGATGATGGAGAGATATGCACATAATAGTGTTTGTGTGATTGTACTACAATCTGACTTGATGTTGTTGTTTTGTCCACCTCCAGTTGTTTTTGTTGGGGGTGATTTGGTGGTGAATGAGCCACATTGTGTGTTTGTCTCTTCATCAACCGCACATTAAGAGTTCACTTATGACTGTGGTCTGTTTTGTCTTCACTGCTTTTGTCCTCTGTGTACTGTTCTTCACCTCATTACACTTATGTTTCTGCAGCACCAAGTGCAGAGGCATGTGCAGCGTAACATGCACTATTGCACTGTTCTGTGATCTCTTCATCTCTTGTGGTTTTCTCTCTCGGCCTGTAATTCTGCCTCTTATCCTCCCTTTATTGCTCTTTCCATCAAAGATCATGACCTCACTCAACGTAACCAACTCTTCTCTTCCTGAATGTAAATGCTGAAATGTGATAAATCCTTTTGATTGTCATCAAATTGCTTGGCCAAAGTAAAACCCTAAACACTGCATACTTATAGAACTAAAAGTGTTTACTCATTGCACAGTGCCACAAAGATGCCTCCACACAAATGCACCCAGTGACTGCGCAGACTCATGCTCCTCTGTGAAAAGCATACACCATTATGGTGCACAAAAATATCTGCCCTTTTAAAATCCCTTGTTTGCAGGGACTTTCCACAGAATTAAACATTTTTGTGGAATTATAAAGAATAACACATAAACATAATCCTTAAACATTTTGACATTCTTAAGGCTTTGTTGTGCTACATCTGAGGAAAATATCTCTGAGATACCAGCTTGTTATCTGTGGCCAGGACTAGAGAGTGTATGTGATTATTTTAGATTTTATCACCTGAACAAAAGACTTCATGATTTATATAGTGTAAAAATAGAACCATGATCAGCCATGTGGAACTACATACAAAGTTAATATCTACTTTTTCCTGTTATAACTCATAACTCACAGAGTTATGAAGACAATTCCTTTGATAATTTTAGCCTGCCTCAAAGTGTATTTGGTTTGAAAATGTTTTATTATTATAATTTCCCCCCTGCTTCTTGCACTGTCTTTTGCCTGTTAAACCACTGATCAGGTGACCGGGTAGGCCAGGAGGCTGCTGAGTCAGACATCTGGTTTAAAAGTGAGATCACTCTTCAAAGCAGCTTAAGTCTGGAGCAAATGTGCGTAATTCGGCGCTACAGGTTTCATCACCACCTTGTGATGTGAGCAGTTACATACAGCCAACCTCAGGTGAAAGAAATGCGCTAATAAACTGGCTCCTGGCGCAATGACGAGCCCCTGTTTGCCCCCCATCTCATCTGCCAAAGATCAATTAACCCATTAGCCCCTCAGCCAATCACGGAGGCCCACTGCTGCACACTTACCAGCAGTTCTTGGGTGAGCTTCATTAGGTTTTTGGTTTGGTTGGACAGTTTATCCATCTCGGTGGGTCTGCGCGCGGGCACCGGGGACGTGGACGTGAAGAGGGGCAGCTGGGCCAGCAGCAGCGATAGGAGCAGCGACGAGGAGGAGTCCAGGAGCACTGCGGGCGCAAAAGCAAAACGGAAGCAATTAGAGCAGAGGTGCTGTCATCTCGCCATAATGATAATGACCTCAGGGAGAGATATTGCGCCATAGGATAAACAATAGCTCCTCCAGACTTGGCAGCGCGCTCCCGAAGAGGCTCACTGTCGGAGTCATGTTTTCACAAGCTGGATGCAAATCATTAAACACATTAAAGGGGGGGCATTGACACTGGATTTCACCATAGTAACTTCAACCAAAAGCAATGCAATGAATGCTCCCGATTGTCACACCTGCAACTGGATAGCTGCGTGAGTGTTGGTGGTATAAATTATATAGAGACAGCCAAGTCAACTCTCAAACAGTGCGCTTATTCATTCTTCTCCTTTCAAGTTCAAATACAAGGTAAGTATTAAAAGGAAACCAGGCTGGTGTTGAAATGATGAATGCTTGATAATTACAGGTGAACCACAAGAATTACAGCCAAAATAACATTGCAGCATGTCCCGGGCGCACGGTAGCCTTACATGAAAAGTTATTGAGGAGTTACATAAAGTCTCTCTGTGAACTCTCTGAGCCGATTCAAGTGTTAAAGCAAAAGATGAAGGAGGGGGGGAAAAATATGTGCACGGTTAAAATCACTTACATTTCATATTGATGGGCACTCCAGATATCAGCCAACCCACGAGGGCAAATAAATATATAAATAATCAATAAATAAGGTGTACTCCGGAAAGTGTCACGTGCTCCCGTGGCTTCTTCGTGTGGAAGAAAGTTGTCAGGACCACTGAGGATGACAGGAGGATGGATGGCTGGATGGATGGATGGTCGCCAGGAAAAAAGCAACAACAACAAAAAAAATGAAAGGTGGAAAAAAACAAGTTGTCAAAGTTAGTTTCTGGAGTGAAGTTTGAGATGAAGCCCCCGTGATCTGTCTTTATGGAGGATTCTGGAGGAGACACACTGGGTTTGGTGAGAGGCGCGCGCTACAGCGATGCGGAGGACAGGGATGCGAGTGTCCCAATTTATGCGCGCTGTGAAGTGTTTAGGCTTGTTTAAAACTTCCTTTATAAAGACGTCGGGCCCATGACACATCGGCAGTGACTCACTTCATTCATAAAAAACACACATACACAGACACACGCGCGCTCCCTCCTGCCCTCCTACTTTCCTTCTCTCCTCCCTGCTCCCTTTGCGAAACTTAGAAAAAAAAAAAAGAAATGTTCCGTTGTTTCTTTTTTTTTTCTCTTCCCCCCACTCCCTCCCCTGGTTCTCTATCACTTTCTCTTGTCCTGTCAATGCCGCTGCCGCTATCTCGAGCGCTTCCTCTGACCAGCATCATCATCATCATCATCATCATCCCGCTACCTGCAGCCAATCAGTGCCATCGTCAACTCGTGTATCTGTCCATCTTCCTAATCGCTTTCCCTCGTCGCCCTCGTCACCTGACACTAGCTCATTGTTTTACGCATATCAGCCCATGGCATAACCCTGGGTGTGTAACTCTGATCCAATATTGTTTTGTGTAAGCTTTTCACTTTCTATTTCTTGTAGGTAAAGACCAGTGTTGGGCAAGTTACTTTAAAATTGTAATATATTCTATATTACTAGTTACAGCTTTAAAAATGTAACATGTTTGTATTACATATTACTGTTATATAAAATGTAACTGAGTTACACTACTCTGAGTTACATTTGAGTTACTTTTGGCAAAAGAGTAACGGAAAATAGTGATAATAATGCCACAAGAGCAAAAGTGTAGTTAAAAATGTCCTTTTTCTCAGCCAGCCACATTCTTTTGTGTTTGTTTTGATGAGGTTTGCTTCACAAGCCTCTTTTTACACCAGTATCCAACTTGATTTGGTGCTGCATGTTATTTGGGGGGAGTTGGACTTGTAACTTGAAGTAACTTGAGTTACTTCAATTGTAATGACTAATATATTACTGTGTTTTGTTTAAGTAATATATTATATTCCTCAGTTACTGAAAAAAGTATTATATTTCTGTAACTAGTTAATTTTGTAATGAGTTACTCCCAACACTGGTAAAGATGTTTGGCCAATCCAGATTATTATTAGAGGCTACATTTTGGAAAGTTTTGCTGCGTTGGGAATTGCGCAATAAACTATAACATATTAATATTATGTGGATTTGTTTATGTTAGGTTTTTGGCCCATCCTTCAACCCATCTCCAGATCTTGAGTTTGAGCAGGAGCCTATTATGTAAGTTTTCTCTGACGCAGCTGTGCCTTAGTGGTTAGAGCACTGGTCCAAGGTTGGCGGTTCGAATACAGTAACTGTTGTTAGATTATTTGAAAGGGAACAGTGCAATTTCATCTTAAACTTGATTAGACTTGGGTTAAAAATCCAGTTTGCCAAAAGGCTTCTTCATATTTGTTACGTCCTTGGGCAAGACACTTCGCTCACCTTGTCTTTTTGAAGTGATTGGACGGCACAGATTATGCTACACGTTTGTGAAAATGTTTTTTTGTATTTTTTACAGATAAATCCCTTCCCTGACCCTAACATTTATTTATTTTTAATCCCCCCCCACCACATGCACCAAACCGGTGAGAAATAGCCAATATTAAAACAAGTTTAACTGGTAAGATCTAATAGGTGAAGGGTATAGCCTATTGTGCATGTTTTGTTTTCATTTATTTGGTCGGGACAGTGCATGTTAATGAACACACATGAGACTCATGCTTGTAAACACGCCACTGCGGATTGTAACCATGGGCTAATTTCCATCCGAGCCCCACACTCACTCTCACAGACGCACTCTCATTCATCCCGATCTGTTGTACATGTTTTTAGTGGTAAGAGAAACCTGAGCCCCCAGACGCGGGGAGAACACGCAAACTCCACACAGAAAGGCCCGCCCCGGGGATCGAACCTGGGACCTTCTAGCTGTGAAGCAACGAGCGCTAACCACTATATGTTTCTTAATTTTTTAAAAATATTTCTCTTCCAGCTCTTTCAGAACCTCCAATGAGACAGCGGCTTGTTGTTTCCACTGCCCCCTACTCGCCCCCTCCCTCTGATTTTTTTTTTTTTTTTTTTCTCCTGCTTCTCCAGGGTGAAGGAAAGAGTGAGGAGTGCGATCGGAGCACGGAGAGGTGTTGTCCAGACCAGAAGGGTCCTCTGAAAGTGTTGCATAGAAACAGTCCCACACACTGTACACAGCACCGAACATTAACGCCAAGGCAAGTGTCCCGAGGGGGTGGTCGTCTAGGTAGGAGGAACGCACGTGCCAAACAATCACACATGTCGCTCACACGGCGGTGCACTGTACAACGCTTCTTTCAGATGGCTTTACTCATGTGGTGATCCAATTCATTACTGATAACACTTTTGGATGAGAAAAGTAATTGGTTGAAATATTACCTGAGCACTGCGTGAGTGGGACTGATTTTTACAGACAAAACATATAACACTGTGAGACACCGAGATGGCGATGTATGTACAATCAATGCACCATACTAGAATAAATAAGTCATTTTAAAGTTTGAAGTGCATATGACAGGATTGAATCCTTTTGTATTTATGACTTAGTTTGATACAGTTGTGGCCAAAAGTTTATTCGTATTTCAATTTTTAAGTTACTGACATAGATAGAGGGAAAGTTGCATAAGATTCTGACGCATTCATTTCTCATTGGTGTAACATCGTTGGCACGGCAACAGTTGGATTGTTTACCTCTACGTATGACACTTCCTGTGTTAATGTCCAATAAGGAAGTGGAAAATAAACATCGCAATAAATGTTAAACCAGGGAAAATCAGAAGTGTAATTGTGCCAATTATGTTTTAGTGAAAATGTTGTCTTATTTGACATGTGTTTAGAAAAGCTGGGGACAGAATATTGTTGAAAATAATCTTCCATACTTTGTAGAGAAACTTTAACCATTCGACTATCGGCTACAAAAGATCAGAAAGTAAAGATGTACAAACCTAATTCTCTTTTTATGTGTCAGCATGAACCTTATGTCGCTTTTAGATTTGCTCCCCAAGGACGGAGTAACTCCAGTAGGAATACTGATAATTTAAACAGTGTTACTCAAGTACAAATAAAAAGAAATAAAAGATTATAGGGCTATTATAAGATTAAAGATTTACAACTGTAACTACCTTGTACAGATGACAGCTTAAGAAAGTATGTCTGCAATACTAATTGTATACACGTGGGCAATCTGTACCTTCATTTCATCATAGACAACCAGTGCATTTACATGTACACTTATATCTGGCTCAGCTTCATTTGCTTAAATTGCTATCTTTCATCTTGCTACCTGCATATCTACTGTTGGTTATTAATGAAAACAGAGCACAAATTACCTATGAAAGAATCAACCTCAAACATCAAGTAAGTTGATTTTTTTAATTTATTTCAGGGATTTGTGACACATTCCATGATGTTAAACCAATAGATTATAATATGTAAAATATCTGAGTTCACATAAAGCATTTAGATTTATCAATTATTTATCAATGTGAGTAATGACAAGGCAGTTGAATGATTGAATGTAAATTGAGGGACTTTGCGAGCCATATTTGTTCTTGGTGCCCGTTCTAAGCCTAGACAAGTAAAGAAAAACCTATTTAAACCTGTGATAAATCAATATGCACATCACTGTATATTCAAAGGCACAATATTTTGGCAGCATGGAAGGAAAAACAGAAAGGAAAGCAGTAGCAGTTTCGGAGAATTCCTCCTTATATTCAGCAAATCTTTCTTGGACCAAACCATGGCATTTACAGGAGGTCATGTTTCTCCTTTTCCTATGGGATCACCCCCAAATCCAGTCATGGGCCAACCTCTCCATTTAGCTCGGACCAGAAAAACACAGCGGTTTACAAACTACTGTGGCACAATCATGTTTATTTGGCGGAAATGCCCCCACTTTCAATTTGTCTACTCCGGCGTTTAGTCATCACGTCCAGCCTCGGTCCCCTGCAACATGGTTTGTCATACTATCTATTATGTCTCACACAAACTCACGTTGGCTTTGGGGATGCCTGGAAAGAGTCAGTCAGGTGTCGCTAAGCATAGCCTCACTGTTGCAAAGGGCAAAAATGACTTTCCAGCCGTGGAGGCACAGCTAATGCATCATGCTGTATATCTCGAAGTAGTCATAGGCTCTCTAAAGACGCAGAAGGGGAAACCAAGGGAAAGGAAGAAAGCGCTTTTTAGTCTGACTTTGAGATTAGGAGACCCTCATTCAGACGTACACTCATGGTGTGGTTAGAAAATAATTAGTGGTGGCCCTTTTTATTTTTTCATAGACACACAGAGTTGCCAGTGCTGCGGTTTAGGCCTACAAACAAACTCCGCCGGTGCCCAGTGAACAAAGAGTGGGTGGCTGTTGTCAGAAAGGGTCACGCAGTGTTGTTTTAGGTCAACAGTGGAGCAGAAAGAGGAAGGGAGAAGCTCAAGCAGACGCAGCGGGGTAGATGAGCGCGGTTGTGGATGTTGGGAGATATTGACACACTGCTCTTTTTAAATACCCACATCAAAGGTCCGTTTGAAGACACAGCTGGGGAGAGAAGAAAAGAAAGAGTGAAGTTAGTCACTCTCCCTGCTCGCCCTGCATGGTTCGGGCTGCGTCTTATGATGATGGGGGACTCCTGGGTGGTACTGGAGCACACAGGCAGGCCCTACACCAGCGCTCACAGCTCATAGGGGTGCATGGCTTTGCTGTGCTGCTGCGTACGGGTGCCTATTGGTGTCATAATAAATGTGAACATCGATATGATGCAGCGTAGAGGTCACAGAGGTTTGGAGCTTAGCTGGTTCTCTGGCTATAGTACTTCTCCCACAACTGCCCAGACCTTGACCACTACTGAGTTAGACCTAAACCAAGTCTAAACTAGATCAAATGTAGATCCATACTCCAACGAAACCGGGACTAAACCATTCAGCTCAGAAAATGGTATTGATCCCAGAAGGGCAACTAAGTTTGCATTTGAACAATACAATACTAACAATACATGTTACAGTTCTCTGCCAGCAGAGCAGATATAAAAGAACAGAGGGATTTCTTTGCTAAACTAATAATTCAACTTGTATTGTATTATATTGCTCTTCAGAAGCCTGTGTTGACAAGTTTCTCAAAGTGCTAAACTGTAGCCATTATTGATTCACTCCATACTCGGTATGGTACTGGTACTGGTAGTAAGCTACTATTGTAACCAGAGCAGCCCTGGGGCAGACTGAAGGAAGTCAGCCCCTCCAACAACTCTACTCTACTACGTTCACAAAGGCAGTGGGTGAACTGTCTTTTCCTATTCCTATTTATGAATAAACTGGTACTAAACCAGGACTAGGATTATGCTACATTAAGTGTACACTACGACTGAAGAACCAGGACTAAGATAGAGCTAAACCGAGCCTGAAGTACAGGTAAAGCAGTATTAAAACATGTCTAAACCAGAACTAAACCAGATTTCAACCAGAGCTACACTTCCCCACCTGTAATGCAGGTTGAATCTGACTAGGACTAACATAAAAGCAGAACTTAACTAAAACTAAGCCAGCTCTAAACTAGTACTAAAGCAGGATTTAGCCTCTAATCCAACATGACTAAATCTTTAAAGGTACACTGTGTAACATTTTTAATTATACCATTGCCAGCAATACAAAACAAGCTCCTAATGACCAGCTATCCATCCGTTTTCTTCCACTTTATCTGGAGCTGGGTCACGGAGGCTCCGAAACAGATGGCTCCTCTTGAAGGAGCAGCGGCTCTACTCCGAGTTCCTCCCGGGTCTCTAAGGGTGTGCCCAGCCATCGAAAGCTTTGTATTTCGACTCTTAATCTTCACAATCAAATACAGCAATCGCATCACTGCAGACGCTGCACTGAGCCGTCTGTCAATCTCGCGCTCCATCCGTCCCTCACTCGTGAACAAGACCCTGAGATACTTGAACTCCTCCACTTGAGGCAAGTGCTTTCTACTGACCTGGAGAGGACAGGCCACCTTTTTCCAGTGGAGAACCATGGCCTCAGATCTTCATCCCAGTCGCTTCACTCTCAGCTGCCAACTGCCCCAGTGCACATTGAAGGTCCTGATTTGATGAGGCCAACAGAACAACATTATCTGCAAACAGCAGAGATGAGATCCTGTGGTTCCCAAACGAAACCCCTCTGGCCCCTAGCTGGTCCTAAAAATGTTCATAAATATAATAAACAGAACCAGTGCAAAGAGCAGCCCTGGCGGAGACCATAATGCACTAGGAAAAGGCTAATGACCAGCTAGACACAGAAAATGCTTTGTAGGTAATCAAAAAATAGATTTGGATGAGGACCTAACCTATTTAAATCTCATATTTGGCTTACTTTAGTCAACATCTTTCTGGAGACGAGCAGGAGACGTCCCCGCTCCCAGTAAAGTTACAAGACAGGTCTTAGGAGAGGTGAGCCGCTCACAGCAAAGACACACGTTTGTTTGGTCATTTTTTAGATATTTTTCAAATATTTATTGGGTGAAAGGTTGCGCGGTGTACCTTTAACCAGACCAGGATTAAAATGGGTATGAACATGATCCTGTGTCCTGTGTCTATGCCCTGTATCTGTGTTTGTTGTTATGAGCGAGCGCTAAGGGCTGCAGTTGGAAAAGGGGGACTCCGGGATTTGTGTGTGTGTAATTATGGCTGTGGGGTGGTAGAAGCGCTGTGTCTGTGCGCTGTGAACGGGCATCGCTCTGTGTTAGTGTGTGTGGCCTTCATATGCTACCCATTACATCACCAATCTGTGCAAACCGCCACCATCGGAGGAGCAGCACACACCAGCCGCTCAGTCTGCGACCTCAGACACATCACACAGGGGCCGAGGGGTGTGGGGTTCTGGGGGACCGGTGACAAGGCCAGACCAACTTTTACTCACGCTGTTACACTGGCCTTTCTGTCCGCCAAAGCGTGTATTCACACACGATTACCCGTTCTCCAAATCATTCGAATGCCTCACTGGATTCTTTTTTCTTTCACCTTTTGGTGAATTCCACACAGTTGCTCAAGTCAGGAAAATGTGTGCCGCAGGTTTTCTAAATTTATCTTTGTATAGGTGAGTCAGGAAATACTAGCAAATAGGATTACTGCAGAGTAAAAATGATGCAGGATTTATAAAAGTGTGGTTGCTAAACGTGTCTGTCCAGTAAATTACACACTGGTGCAACATGGTTTCTGAAACTTTGGTAATTCACATGGGGGTGTGTATTTGTATAAGATATGACTGTTTGAGTCCTTGTGGTTGAATTGAACATGAAGATCCTAGGGTTTGGTTCTTAAAACAGGTTTGGTGTAGGTATTTTGGTTCATTCTACCTCCTGCCTCTATGTGGCACTTTCCTTAATTTTGCTATACCTGTAGCCTACTGCCCTTGAGTAAGATGTGGCTACGCTAGCTCCTCTAACCTGAAATTGTGAGGGCCAGCCCAGCACTTCATGCCCTATTCATTTCCTATGGATAGTAGCTTAGACCCGTTGGATTAATCATATTTTCTACAGATTCTGTGGTGAACAGTGGGTTCCTGGTAGATGACACTTACTGTGTGTTAATGTAAGATGTAAACACCGTGGAGGAGACGTCTGTGTTTAGAAAGGTCGGAGAGTTCGTCTTGAAGCTAAAGGCTAACATGCAATAAAAAAAATGAAATGTAAGTAAGTAACTAGAATTAAAACTATGGACAAGACAGTAGTTTTTATTGTACATTCCACATTTGTGGCACTATTTTAAATGCTATAATTCATTACATTAATGTTAGTTTTTAGCTTCAAGACAAACTCTCTGACCTTTAGAAACACATACTTCTCCTATGCTGAAGTATCTACATCAGGGGTCTCCAACCTTTTGCGTAATAAAAATGACAGAGAGCTACCTATGCGTCAAAATAAACTGGTAAATACTGGTTGGAGAACCCTGATTTACTTCCTACATCAAATTATTAACACTAAGTAAATGATAATCTACCAATCTTTAGAAAATTTGATTAATCCAGCGGGTCTAAGCTAATCGCCCGAGGAAATGAATAGGACATGAAGTACTGGCCCGCACAATATCAGGTCAGAGGAACTAGCGTAGCCACATTGTGATTTAGATATCGGTTTGTGGAATAAATAACTTTGAAGCAAATATGGCATGTTTTTTTGGAACAGGTGTCTGGATCCCTACATTTAGGCAGCCGCAGTGTCAGTGTGCGTTGTGCAAACTACATCGGGTCTTTTTGCACATTGTTTGCTGTGTATATGAGCGCTGCATAATTTAGAAAAAAAAACAATCTAATTGAGATGAAACTGAAACTGTGATTTGTTTACACTTCTCCACTAGAAACTAGCTAAAAAGTCCCTGATCAAAAGTTTACATATTGTGCTCCTGAACAGTGAAGGTCATGTAAACATTAGATCAGGGACATTTGAGTAGTTTCTGTTTCATTATGATTTCAAAAGAGTAAACTCATTTCTTTGGAAATAAATGGCTTCGCACAACTGCTAACCATGAGTGGAAAAAAGATTCATGTTCTATAAAAAATGGCCAAAAGATTAAAAGGGTATGTAAACTTTTGGCCACAACTGTATTTGTAGTCTCGGCTTGCGGCAAATCATCTTTGATAGTTCACCAAAAGAATTGCTGCCTTCTCGGTTTGTTGATTGCGACCATTACAATTGCTATTTTGATTTGATTAGGATTCACTGTGCAGCTATAGCGCAAGTTCATACTAAAAACACCTAGAATAATTCAGTAAATCTATTATCTACATTTCGCTTTGGGTTTTTTGACAAATAAAGCCTTTACTGTACCTCTAGTAAACTCAGTAACTCAGAGTGCTTACACTGCAAAAAGTCATATATTAATAAGCTAAGTAATCTAGATCTGAGTTGAATTTTCCTGAAATAAGTACATTTGTCCTTGGTTTGAGAAACTAATTTCAAGATGCTTGTCCATGAGGCAAGATTTTTACACTAAAATTAAGAAAAACAGCCTCAACACACTCAAAATTGAACAAAAATAACTTGAAATAAGATTGTTATTGGTGTTTTGCCTAATTCAAGTGTAAAAAACTTGCCCCATGGACAAGTATCTTGAAATTAGTTTCTCAAACCAAGGACAAATTTACTTATTTCAAGAAAATGTAGCTAATTTCTAGATTACCTAACTTACTAAGATATGAGTTTTTGTAGTGTAGGTCTATTACAAGTATTTCCCCATACACTGTCATTGCCTCTATGAGTGGACTTGGAATATATTGAAGGGTTAATCCTTGCTTTCTGCTTTGCTCATATCGTGTCATAAACAAACACCGCCCGTGACGCAACACCGGTCCAATGGCATAGTGGGTTATGAGAAAAGCGATAGCGAACGCATCATCTCTTTATGCAGATCCCTCATTTCCTTCAGGGGATTCCAGTAGAGCCTGGAGAAACAAATACTGAGATTACGTTTGAGGGAAACTAATGGTCCGACCCTTTTACGGTTAATATTTACTCAGCTACAACAGAGTCCTTCATGTTTCCCAGTGGTCTCCTCTGTCTGTGATACATTTCTGTGGCCAGGATGCCTCTCTCGTTCACTCTTTCCCAACAGAAGATTTGGTCTGTCCGTCTTATCCGGAAAAATGCCGTAGTAACACCTCAGGCCCATGACTAAACTATCTGCAGGCCCCTTGTGTCTTGTCTATTTACGTCACAGAGTAAGTGAATCTGTTAGGAGCACGCCGATGGGGGTCCAGGGTGAAATAGTGGCACACAGGAGGGGGCTGTGGTCAATGGGCTATAAAGTGACGTTCTTGGACTTTCTCTCCACTGTTAGCATTTAAGTGCTCCTTTTTATTTAAGCAGATATATGACCAGAACGGCAGCTCTTACGCCTCTTGCATTTATTGTCTACTCAGGGACTTTGAGCCGGGTGCACTCCCCGCAGACATCAATTACAAATTGTGCATGTCAATTGCTGGCCCTTGTTTTCCACAGGCCTCAAAGACAGATATGGCTGTTGTGCATCTGTTGCTTTGGTTTTTTTATTAGCTCATTAAAGAGGGGCATTAGCCAGAATCATTATTGCAGGTTTCCTCCACTGGCTTGGCTCAGAGCTGTGCAAAGGGCAGGATGCAGGATGAAAGGCTCTCCCTGCAGAGACTGGGGGAGTGAAATGTTTAAATCGCCTCTCTATTAAACACACATTTACGAGGCCCATTTTGTTTGGAGACCAAACTCTATGGTATGTGACAAAACATAGTGTGTGCATGTGCAACAGGGGCGGCTCACCTGCTCATGTTCTCCCTGGCTCTGTGTCCAAACTGTGAGGAACTCTCTGAATGAACCAGTACAGCAGGTCACAGACAGAGTGAAGGAAGGAGAGGGGGGCAGCCTCCGCGAAAGGAACCTTTTACTGTGCAAACTCTGTTTCCATCTTCCTACACTCAGCTCCATCTCAGACTGCTGTTCATGCACTGGAGCTGGTCTTTCCTGCTCCTCACTCTGTTGATCTAAACATTCTTTTCCATTCTGTCATTCACTGTCCTGTCTGCATCCTTTTGATCTATACACATTTAAGCTGTGCAGATTTTAATTTTCTAAAGGATAAACACAAAATCAAAGATGAATTGGAAGCAGAACAGTTTCTCTTTCTGGCTCATGGCTGTATTTTCAAAGCAGGGGCAGGTACATATGCAGAGAACATATGCCCTGCATATGTTCGTAGGCTATTGTGCATCTCTTAAATGTCTTCAAACATTTACCAATCTGATAAAACTAACTTTTAATATAGACTCAATATACTATATCTCACTCATCTTTTTCAATTCAGGACTCCAGGAATGGGACTGGCTCAAAGTGAACGAGACTCCGCCTACCTGTGGCTTTAGTGATGGTAGTAGTAAGTAGTAGCTGCAGTAATCAAAGGAGAAGTGGTTGCTAGTTAGTTAGTTTATTTTTATGCATTATATCAGTGGTTCTCAATCTTCAAAGTCGCGACCCCCATCATGATGACTGATGGTGTTTCGCGACCCCCACTGCACATGTTTTCCATTCAGACTACATAGAAACATTTTCTTGAAGCTATATTTAATAAGACATATTTAATATGGCATATTTAATATGCCTTAATATGCCTTCAAAACAAATGGACTGCATTAAGTGTTCTTTCATTTTGTATAATTGTATGGATTTATATATTCAGGTTCAATACTACAGGTTGTAGTATTCAATTGATTTTTGTGGAGCCATTAACACCACAGTCGTACTTCACACAAGATGATGATTTGATCAAACTGAAAAACACAATTTGTTCAAATCTGTAAAGCACAATTCATACAAAAGGCAATTAGAAGTGCTTCACTGTTACATCAAATTGCAAGAAGGTAAATACAATCAATCCATTAAACATCAATAATTATTAATTGATTACATTAAAATGAAAGAGTGCAGATAAAATACTTTCAGTTGAGGCAGGTCTCATATCTTCTTTCAGACTGTTCCAGATTTCAGCTGCATAAAACTAAAACACAGCCTTAGCAAGAGCTAAGAAGAAGCTTCTGTTGTGCACTATGGACCATGAAGGTTCTTACCTCCCTACCATGTGGTGCACTATGGACCATGAAGGTTCTTATCTCCCTATACCATGTGGTGCACTATGGACCATGAAGGTTCTTACCTCCCTACCATGTGGTGCACTATGGACCATGAAGGTTCTTACCTCCCTATCATGTGATGCACTATGGACCATGCTGGATCTTACCTCCCTACCATGTGGTGCACTATGGACCATGCTGGATCTTACCTCCCTACCATGTGGTGCACTATGGACCATGAAGGTTCTTACAATTTCCTGCATGAGTTTGCACAAGGTGGGCCCTGGCTGTAGGAGCTGGTGACCTGGTGACAAGCTGGTGATCTGCAGTACACCAGCCTGAAGCAGCAGTAGCAGTAGCAGTAGCAGCAGCAGTAGTAGTAGCAGTAGCAGCAGCAGTAGCAGTAGCAGTAGTGATTAGATAACATATTGCTAACGACACCTTTGCTGTTTTAGGGTTTTGGCAGCAGAGGACGAGCCAGAGAAGTGAGAGTTGCATTCCTCCCGGCGCAGGAGGGTTGCCCCAGAGACATGAGTGGGAGCAGTCTGGCCCTCGGTGACTCCTGCCCCGACAGACAGACAGACAGACATGGTGGTGACTTACTGCACACTTCAGTCCGGTGTGTGTTTGTATCAGCGCCAACCACAAGCTCCCGGCGCGACCTGCCTCTGCGTCAGAATCACACTGAGCCTGTTGTCATGTTATTCTACGGAAGCCCAGAGGTGCTGACAAACTGTGAGTGAGGAGAAATGTGAAGGGGGGGGGCATCAGAGAGAGAGAGAGAGCACGTTTTTCATTTTGTAAGACATACTAAAATAAAACTAAAGTAAAGTAATGAAGTCTCAACTACTTATTATAATAATAGCTTAATTCCCACATTTTTTTCATCTAATAAAAATGTTAATAAAAATGATCAAAGAGCCAAACAATCAGAATTTAATTTCTTAAGGCACGCTGCAGGTGAGTAGGAAAAAAACAGGTTTCTCATTCGACATACCTGATAAAATAAAAAAAATAAAAGTCAAATGTCAGAAAAATGCATTTTAAGAAAATGGCCTGTGAAGTTCACATCATATGACACATTGGACTAAAATGTCATTAAAATATAGTTAACCAAATTCTACTTACAGCAACACTGTGTAACTTTTCAGGGTTAGTGCCCCTAGGGGCCACAAGTGCCACTGCACTGTCGTAAAAATGCTTGTACTAATGATGAGTTATGTGGAAAATAGTGAATAATATTAGCACAAGCAGCCACGAATATCCTAAGTATGAATTGTGGTAAATGAGTTAGTACTCTCCCTTCACATGACTCAGTAACATCCCCTTAAATCCTACGAGTGCAGTATCTGCTCAGAGCTCAGAGCGTAGGCGCAAATCTAGAACGGACAATATAACTCACATGGTAACACTTTATAATAATGATTCACAAATCAATGCATATTTCATCATGAATTCATCATGCATTAACCTGAATTCATTAGGCTTCATGATAAAATAGTCATGAATTAACATGCTTAGTTAAGGGAATGAATTCATTAAAGATAATCAATAATTCATCATGATTCTCAAATATCAAAGATATATAATATAAATGGTTCGATCATCATCCCTTTTATTGAGTTCACTTCACACTGTTAAGATTAGAAATGTCTAGTATAAAAGTCTTTACTCTAAGTCTTTACTTTGATTAAATAGTTGTAGAGATCTGTTGGTGTTGATCATAAATGACTATACAATCAGTTGAATTACTGCTTGTCCAAAGTTAAATATAATCATATTCTTATTCGTCAAATCGATATTGTTTCACTTTCAGAGTTGGGCAAATAAGTTTGGATATTGAGCAAGTAAATGAAAAATGTCACCAAAACAGGTTCCATCTCTACAAGTTAGCAATGCTGCAATGCTTTAGTTTAAGGGGCACATTCATAATGAACTCATGATGAACTAATCATGAATTATTTTTTTGCTGTAAAAGTTTGGGGCCTGCCACCGTCTCCATATTCTGTGCAAAGAATTCATCATGATCCTGATTAATTATTGATTATCATTGCTTTAACTAAGCATGTTAATGAATTCATGCATGAATTCATGATGAAATGTGCGTTCACCAGGAAAGTCTGGTCTTTGAAGTAATATAACTGAAATAATAATACTTGTAACACTTATTTTGTCGGCATAAGATGTTTTTGTAAAAAGGCGGATGGGGAGGGGGCAGAGAGTCAGAGAGTTGTTTGGGCAGGAGTGAGGGGAACAGGAAGACAAAAGCAAGAGGACTGCGAATGACGCTGCTGCTTGCCCCTCTGAGTGACCCCAGTCAGCGGAGGGGCGGGTCTCTGGCCTTTTGCAGACACGCATCATAGACAGAATATACAACCAGACGCACAAAGACAAGTGCACTCACTCACATATTGCTTACGTCTTTTAGGCAGCTCGCCTCAGCATTTAAAAGCCTTTATAACCTCCTCTACAGCCCCTTCAACCTGACATGCCCGGGTCATTTGTGTGAATGCTGACGCACTTTAGGCCCCTTCATTTCTGGCCATTCATTAAATTAACGCTCATTACACACTACACAATCATAAATCAACCTTCCACAACAATCACCGCAGATAACACAACTTACCGGACACCGCGCACCAGCAGCTGTATTGATTCTGCGGCAGTAACTCGTGCACTTCCTCCACGTCAGCCATACAGTGTGCGAACGTCGTCACAGATCAGAGCAAACATGGTAAAGGAAATTTCATATCCTAATGTCGTCAGTGTTTATGTTTTGAACGAGCGGATGAACTGATTAAGGAGGCTTGCATAATATTAGGACAGCAGCATCCGAGCATGTTGGAGACGTCGTCCTCCGCAGATATGGGACAGGATATGCTTTATTGTCCTCGTGGGGAAATGTGTGCTGCAGCAGTGTCTTATAAAAAGTGAGCCGAAATACAGTTCATACACAGCCACAACCCTACACATATTACTGCCATCCCCTAGACTTGTTTTATGGCAATGGACATAAGTCAGGCAAGAAATGGTAGTTAAAGTAGCAGAAAAGAAGATGTAAGATTTGTGTTCTCTAGCAGTGGTTCTGAGCTAGTGTAGCGTTGGGACCCACCATCACTTTTGGATGATAAGTCGTGGCCCCAGTGGAATATTTTAAGCATAACGCAAAATACAGTTTTATTCTCACAGATTAATGTTGATTTAAGCATTGAAAGACCCTAAACCTGAAATCATCATTAAAAATCTCCTCCTTTTGAGACTAGTTTTAAAATATCTTTTGGAAAATGAATAATACACTGCAAAAAATCAAGCTAGAAGTAAAAATGTTTTTTTTTTTTTTTTTTTTTTTTTTAGGGGTTTTTTTAAATTTTT
>OMNZ01100576.1:5717-15925 GCA_900303255.1 Lesueurigobius sanzi | reverse complement strand
CATTGAAAGACCCTAAACCTGAAATCATCATTAAAAATCTCCTCCTTTTGAGACTAGTTTTAAAATATCTTTTGGAAAATGAATAATACACTGCAAAAAATCAAGCTAGAAGTAAAAATGTATTTTTACCTTAAGTTGAGTGAGTAAAATATCTGACAGTATAACAAGTATTTTTATACTTAAATTAAGAATACACACCTCACTGCACTCAAATTAGATATTAGATCTCAATTTACTTGAAACAAAATGATTTTTCACAATGATTTCTACAAATAGTTGTTCCACTGGGAGATTTTTCTTTTTTATCTTGTCATCTTGAGTCATTAACTTTCTGATTTCTGCTGTCTTGTAAAAACCATGTACATATTGGTGAAAAGTTCCTTGAGACCCACTGAAAATGCTTCCGTGACCCACTTCGGGGTCCTGACCCACCAGTTCAGAACCACTGTTCTATAGTATGCCCCACACATAAAATATATCATTTAGTTAAAAATCAACAGATAATTAAAGTGCTCCATAACCACGCTAAAGTCTGAAGAGCTACACCAGGGGTGCCCAATGTGTGGCCCTCAAGCTACTTGCTGAGTTGGCACACATCACCAGAGATGGTACTTAATACTGCAAATTTGAGAATTATACCCTCAATATCTTACATTTTAGTGTCAGACAGAGCTGCTTTCAGCTTCCAAGCCTAAATGAAAGTGTGGGTCCATGGTCACAGTCTCAAGGGAATTGACTGTTTCACTGCATTGACCTCTGTCTCTGGCCCTCAATGCCATACACAATGAAATATGTAGCCCGATTAAAAAGGTTTGGACACCCCTGATCTGCACCTTAATATTACTTTTCCTAACCCCTAAATCCCACCTTCTTTAACAACAAAAATCCATTCCACAGCAAATTATTTCTCCCACAACTTTGGTTTCCGACCAGTAATAGACTTCTGTGTCTCTCAAGGGAGTTGAGGGCTTGGGTGCGTGAAGGGGTATGCCTCTTTGTGTGTATGGGTGAATATTCATGGGTGGGGGAAGGGGATTGGTTCTTTTGTTGTTGTTTTTTTATTTATGTTTATTTGAACAGGGACCGGTATGCTCCATGAGCTCATGTTACACACCACAACATTTTAGCCAAGGCTAATTCTCAATGTCAGTCCCTGTGTGTCACATTCTGGTATGAAAAGTGCTTGATTGATTGATTGATTGATTGATTGATTGATTGATTGATTGATTGATTTCAGTAAACTTGAAAAACTATGATGAATATAATCAGTGATGGACAAAGAAAAGATTTCCTATTGGTCAATTATTACTCCAATACAAGTAAAAGTTGCTCAGCCAAATTGTTACTGAAGTGAAAGTACTGAAGTATTTGTTATAGATAATACTAAACTATTCCAAATAGAAAGTACAATAAGTTGAAATAAGCGTTATGTCACTTTGCAGCTTCAAAAACATAAAGATCACACTCAAGGTTTTTGGACAAAATGAATACTTCTTTTTCTTTATAATTTAGTAGAAATTTTCAAATGTGTCAGTAGTTGAGTAAAAGTGATACGTTTAAAAAAATACTACTTATAATATATAGTTGTCCTTGTTTAGTGACAAATTTGCAAGTTCTATAGCATACACACAGTTTTGACGATATCAGCTGCCTTTTATCTCCCTGCAAACTTACTATCTCCCAAAAGGAAGCTGGTGCACAAACATACACTTTGTCATCTTGGTTTCACTTTTCCTTGAGATGTTTTTTATTGTTGTTTATGTTGTACCGCGTTGGCGTGTGCATTCATGTGGCCGCCTGTATCATCGTTTATCATTGGAGGCCGGTGACTAAGCCAAATGACACGGAAGTCGTTCTAATCTCCCCCTATTCTGGCTTCCGCGCTCCACGTTGGCTCTGACCTCCCCGCTGTTGCCAATTAGCCTCAAAGTGCTCGCTCGGCACAGATCGAAATGCTTCACACGTTACTTCTCTTACCAACAACACCGTGAGTCAGGAGCCCACGACAGAAAGCCATCCAAAAAGTTTCTATTTTTGGCAGCGAGTTCACAGTTGCCAGTACTCCTTTGGGGGGAATGGCCTTTTCATGTCTTTCCCCTCCCTTTTCTCCCTGGCTCCTCGCGTCCAATCTATCACAACCTCATCGCGGGGTCACGTAATAATGTTTCTCGGTCTGGCTTGTATTTCTAGACACCCTCGCGTCTGGCAGGACCCTCTGCTATAGAGCCAGGAAGCATGCCAGGAATGCTAGGAATGGCCCAGTCAAACGATAAGAAGGAAATTCCCCGGCACGGATTGGGACCGAAAAGCCCGGAGAAACAACAGCCAGCGCCGACAATCACCCGCGGGACGAGTGAAAAGCGATGACGACAGAGGAGGCCAGGAGGTGACGGAGCAGAATGGCCCCCGGGGTGGACGCCTTTTGGGTCTCTGGGACAGTTTGAGACAATAAACATGTCAAGACAAGGGCTACTGCTAGGAAGCTACGGGCCGTGACGGAGATAGAGGGGTGATATGTTTAAGAAGTGCAAACAAAGGGGATGGGAATGGGCAGGGAGTGCTGGTAAGAGATACAGCAAAGCGACTATTGATAGAGGGATGATGGTAAGCAGACAGTATATGAGGGGTGTTGCTAGGGACAACAGTAGGAAAGGAACTAGATAGAGAGGTGACACCGGAAAGACAAAGCCCTTTCATCACAAACTCGCAGTGGGACAGTGTTGTTGGGCCGTGGTGACTCATTACAACCTGCTCCTCCACCTCAGAGCGCGACCTTAAGCTCCGGCCAAACACCGCACTCTGCCAAACACCAATCCAGATTAACCTTCTCCGCCGCACGACACTGCGAAAAAAAGTCCACTGCAATCACTTTAACTCAAAATAGCCTGTTTATTTTGTTTTGTGTAGTTTCGATGAGCTCAACAATTGGACGTCAAGGCCATATCCCATGTTTGTTAGATAATAATATTTACCATAATAATATCAACTTTTAACTGTGTGAATTAGGTTAAATCCTCCTGCCAGTTGATTCTGACCTTTAGCCTGGCTCCAGATGTGGAGATGGGTCACTGCTCCTGACAGGTCGCTCCAGTGGCATCGATGGATGGGTCAAATGCAGAGGACAAATTTCCCTACGGGGACAATCAGGTTCACCTTAACCTTGAATGATACCTTTTTAAGTCGGGTTTATCACATATTATGAAATGTACCTCAAATAACTGAACTTCTCCATAGACCTGTGGTTGTCAACTGGTATGGGTTTGGCACCCAACTTCACCAAAGAATTTAATCTGTTAAATATAACTTAGTTAAATATTTTCACAAACTATTGTTGAATAAGCATTAAACAAACATAAAAAGCTGAAATCATCAGATCAAATGATTGAGTAACAGTCATCTAACACTCAGATGGTGTCTTTCTGTATATTGAAAGAAATGTTCCCTGGGACCCACTGCTATAGGGTATTCATTCCACACGGGCTACAACACTGTAGCCACAGAGGCTCTGGGGCAAACTGACAGCACCTGGCTGCCAATATACGCCTATAGCCTCTCCAGCCACCACCAATCAATCACAGACGCAGGCGTGGTGGATGAAGTGCTTTTCTGAAGGGCACAATCATCATTATTGTTATTATTATCTATTATCTATCATCATTTATTTATTTATTTAGTCGGTCAGCCAGATTTTCAAATTTATCTGTGGACTAACTTTTATTTAACTATTAATGCAATTTACTTTTCCCCAAATCAAAACCATAACAATACACTTAGATCTATATTTTCAAAACTATTTATTTTAAATATCAACAATCAATTTAACTAATGTCAACAGTTCAATTTTTGTATAGTCCAAACTCAATATTCTGACTCTAAGTCATTTTATCTCCTGCTAAAGTGACTTTTGAGCAGTGCAGGCCGCTAATTTATTTTATGCAGGATGGCAGGGGAGCGATGCCTCTGATTGACAAACCCTAAACCTAACCCTAACCTTAAGGATCGGGTGATGGGTCATTTTCTTGAGATTCATTGAATACCACCCTCTTAAGCCGATCAGAGACCATCATCGGCATCACTTCCCCTGCCGTCCTGCAGATGTGCGTGCAGGCCACTGTCCAAACCTTTACCTCAGCCTGAACAGGTCTCTGAGCAGCCGCTGGGTAATTGTTTTAAATTGTACCATCCGGGATTGGATTACCTTCACTACCCCCCCCCATCCCCCAGCCCCGTCCCCCTACACCTCGTCTCCCCTGCATTACATCAGAGTTTAGGCTCCTTCATCAGTGAGTAAGCACATACCTCACAGTCACAGGGGAGGCCACATACCTGCACTGCAACAACACAATAATCCACATTGTTCATCTTAATTTGAGCGGTTTCAATTTATTTCGTTTTTGTTTTGTTTTTTAATTGGACAGATTTTCTTAAAGTAGTCGTCTGGACTGGGTTATTCATCAACTCTTGATGATTCTCGTGATTGCAATAGTTGATCATTAGAGCTGAGGGAGGCTCTTGGATGAGAGGCAACATCTCTTTCTTTTTTATTTGATTTATTTTTTATGATACGTATGAGCAGTTGCAAACCCTTCAAAGGCAAAGGCTGTCTATTATCAAAATATCATTTTTATCAAAGACCCACAAACCCACCAGTTGAGAGGGAACATCGCGAGAAGAGTTGGGTAGAGTATGAAAAATATTTACTCAAGTAAAATAAATAATTAAAAGTTCAAATAAAAGTAGTGAACTAAAAAAAAGGAAATTAAAAATGTCCAACAGAGCTGTGTTTGCAGAGCATAGAAATCACATTTATGTTTCAGTTGTGACATGTAATTAGGAACAAAATAATCTGAAAATTTCCCCACAAAAATCCAATAAAAATGAATAATTCTGAATAATAAATATAATGAAGCCTTTTCCAACTTAAAGATTTATCTCAGCAAAATGAATAACTTGTTTTTTGTTTTACCAAAGTGGGGGTCCTGCAGGTACTTCATTAATATTAAAAGCAGAAGTCATGGTGATTCCACTTACAGCAAAGAAAGACGTTTCATCAAATAAAACACATGTAATGAGACACTGCAGGCAAAACTACATTTCTACAATTTTCATGTTTTGGCCCAGTTTGCTCCTAACATATAAACATTCTCCTGGAAACGAATGAATGACCTCATCTTTACAATAACGAGTTTAACACTGATTCAAGGTTTCTCCACAGAACGACATGGGAAATTGTAACTTCAAAGAATTTTTTTTTTTTGAAGGTTTGTTTTCAATAATGAATTCCTAATCTTAATTATTGATTTTTGAACCCTCACAAAAAACAGGACAACATTAAATTTTTGAACTGATTTATTCACTAGTAACTACTTTATTTAATAACTAAACAAAATATCCAAAATCCCCTCTGAACAAATCTTTGTACCGTATTTTCCCGACTATAAGTCACACTTTTTCTCATAGTTTGGCTGGTCCTGCGACTTATACTCAGGTGCGACTTATATATTAATTAATACGTTAGTTAACATACCAGACACCGATTCAGTTTGTTGATGATGCATTGTGTAGCTGAATAACCATCAATGTGTTACGTTAGCACCGTACACCTATTCAGCCTGGTGTTCTCTGTTCTATTGTTATTATTATAGTAAACGTCTGTTCCTGGTCTCGGATTTTGTAAAATAAATTTCCCCCAAAAAATGCGACTTATAGTCCAGTCCGACTTATATACCTGTACAGTATGTCTTCTTCATTATGCATTTTTTGGCTGGTGTGACTTATACTCCGGAGCAACTTACGGTAACTATACATCAACAAAATTTTGGTAATTTTTATACATGGAATCACAGAAAACTTCCAATACATTTTTTTTCTCATATTCAGGTCAGTTAAATGCACCAAAAGATTTTGCCAGACGCTCCTGCTTTCTTTCAAAAGGAGAACCGTCTGGAGGTCTGCTCACAGCCTGTCATTACCCGATTTTGCGAACATCGGGCCAATCACAGATGCACATTTGAAACCTAAGAGTGGAGGTCTGAACACTCAGATCGCATATCATTCAGAACGGACTTTGTAAAGTTCTAACTTCTTATTAAAATTGTTTAGTAGATTGCCAGATTTAATAGTTTTGCACACGTTAACCCACCATTTTGGTCGAACTATACCTTTCCACGATTGGTTGATCTGTCTGTCAATCATGGCCTTCTGAACTCACAGAGATGACGCTGACCTCCAGACTACATGTCTCATAAAGCGTGTAGTCTAGGCCAGTGTTTCCCAACCAGGGGTACGGGCAGGGCAGTTGACAGACTTGGTGGGGCCCGGGGCAAGAAGGTTTCTCATGGGCCCCCACCACTCAACCCTTGCGGCGGCACCTGTTTGCTACAGCATTTTTAAAATAAATCATTTTATAGGCTGTATTTTGGGGCCCTTTCCCACAATTTTACACCACTGTTCTCTCATCATTCTCTTCCTTTGGTCCTGCTTAACCTCTTAAACCCCAACCGGTGTCAAATTTGGGTCCTATAGGGTTTAACAGGTTAAAGAACACTCCTTCATTTGTGTTTAGTGGGGGAGTGTGCATTCAAGGAAAACTTTAAGATGGACAAAAATAAACCAGAGTTATTGAGATGATTTTACGCATTAAGACACAGGTCAAAGCAAGTAATGATATTTTTAAAAAAAAAGAATCATGCAGAACAAGGGAAAATATAATATGGGCTCCTTGCTGGGCCCCCCTGGTCCTGAGTCCCGGGGACAACATACCCCTTTGACCCCCCCTGTCAACGGCCTGGGTACGGGGACCCCTGGGGGTACACGAAAGGTTAGCAGGGAGTACTTGGAATGATTTCAGATAAAAAATAAGATTGTATTTTTGATTATTATGGTCAGAGAAACGATATTTTAAAAACATTTAGCTGTAAAGAGTGAGTTTTTGTCATTCACTTTCTAACTAATCAACAAAACCATTGAAGCAGGGGGTACTCCTGTGAAAATGAAAGGCCCAAGGGCTACGTGAAACAAAAAAGTTGAGACAAATGTTCACCTGTTCACCTGTAGTCTCCCCTCAAATATTTGTATTCTATTCATTGTGTGAAATGGTATGCAGTATGGCTCTCCCTCAAGTAGATTTTTTCCTTTTTCAAAACAGGCATAATGAGATATATGGAGGAGGGCAGGAAGTGTAAACGCTGCTTCTGTGCACATTCATCTCCTTAGGGCAGATAAAAGATGCAGGTGGCATTTATAGTGATCTAGTTTCTGTTTATGCTCCCCTGTATGTGTGCGTATGTGCGCTTATATGTGTGTGTATGTGTGTGTGCGTGTGTGTGTGTGTGCGTGTGTGCGTGTGTGTGTGTGTGTGTGTGTGTGTGTGTGTGTGTGTGTGTGTGTGTGTGTGTGTGTGTGTATTGTTCATCTGGCTCAAATCCAGTCTCTCTCTCCCCATTCACATCATAAATAACCAAGAATGGAGACAGAATTGAAACATGATCCATTTAAACTCCCCCGAGTCCTGCATCCTGAGTGACTGTAATTCACTCCTTCAGTGTTGCAATCTCAGCACAAACCGATGCCAATTAGTAAAACAATACTGAGTACAAAAGGCATTTAATTCAAGCATATTTTCTCAGGACTATGTTGGGTTCAGAGTGCAGAATAAAATGCATGCGAGGAGATTTATTTGTACTTGTATTCTGTGGTTGTACAGGATACCCACGGACACTTTTATATCCCTTTGATAACAAATAGTTCTTATAAAGAGGCTTCTGTGAGGCTCGCTGACTTTTTAACCTGCGCAGAAAAAGCTGACATAAGGCAGACGGGTGTGTGGGTTTTGAGGTGCAAACAAAAAGAGGTAGCTCTGTTTCTTTGGGTGACTCCGGTGAAAGGAACCTGGAAGTTTGTCTGGCTGAAGCCGAGGTGGAGCCTGGGGCAGTGTTTGAGTGTGTTTATGTGTACGTTTTCCTTCACCACTGGGACATATAGTTTATATAGGGGCTGCAGAGCTGTCCCTTAAACCAGTGGGACAGGGTTCACTCAGGGGTACAGGAACAGGCCCCAGGGGAAACCTGTGAAACAGTCCTAAACCCTCTCAGGAGCCGAGCGTTTGAGGTGCGGCCCCTGCACCCTTCACCTTCAATGTGCCGGATCAGTGGATGGCAGAAACCCAAAGAGTATCCCTGACACTAATATGGAAAAAAGCCTGTTTGGAGCGAATATAGGAGCAAATATTATTCTTCCTGAGCGTAACCACGGCGAGCACCTCTGACCTGGCAGTGAAAGCGCTGAAACAAAAAGCCCAAAGACTTTTTCTGCTCCATCAAAGAGAGCTACATAAAATAAACACGGCCATCAGATTACCACGCTGAACACGGAGCCGTTAGCCTGCGCTGGCCGCCCTGCTGCCCAGCCCTGCTCTATGGGAGTTAAGTGTGGGGTCCGCTCAGTCAACACCATGACGCAAAATGGAACAAACTTTTGACAGAAGCCCTGGGTTGATGGAATAAGGCCCCTGCCCACAGGCCAAAGGCCCCCTGGCCCGAGAGAAACATATCAGGCTCAAGAAGAGGATGAACAGCAGCGTTTTGAACGATGAACAGTTATTCCCAAACTGAAGTCAAGATTCAAAAGCATTTGTAAATAAAGTGAAATGCTCAAACCACTGGCCGAGGCCCGGCCTGAGACTGTACATGCAGAGCTGCAGAGTTGGTGGTGGCAGCAGTCGGTGGTGCTGCTACTGTAGACTGGGCAGTTCAGCCTGTCCCACAGCCCGAGGCCGCGGGAGCTGACCTCACAGGGCTCCCTTTATATCCTGCCTCTGCATCTGTGTGTCTGTGTGCATTTTACATTTGGGATGACGTAACCAGGGAAAAACAAATCTGCCCCTTGAGACAGACGTGGAGACTTTTCTCTTAGCCTTTAGCTCACCTCACTGAGGCTTTGCTGTCCAGTCGGTCAGAGAGTCTCCCCATGGCGACCTCATACACACACTGCTGTCTGTGTGCGCTCATTCTCTGGGTATTCCTCTGACCTTTCCTCGACTTTTTTCAGCCCCCTTCGTGGTTCTACCCCGGACACCGCTGTGCTACCCCCCTGGCCTAAACTCTGCCACCAGGTCCACTTTTCATGTGTCTATGTCTGTTCAGAATTAAGTTTTTATGTGCTCAAACTGGTACCAAATGTTAAGTAAAGCATGGCCACCAGTTAGACAGATAGACTTTTAAGATGCTTATGGGTTATGACAAGAGATCTTATGTGTGATTTTCTTTACATTATTGGAAAAATATTGTATACTGTTTTATATATATGGGCGTTCTTTTTTTGCAGTGTGTTCGGGCCCTTGTGACGTCGATGCTGGATGTCCCCTGTCCCAGGCCTGAGGTGACGCAGAGTCCAGGTAAAGTGGAACCAGATCCAGAGAGACACTCTCTGTGTGGCCCGTAACTGTTGCTGCAGAGTGTGAGAACCTTGGGGCAGTTTCTGGTTCCTTCAAAATGAGCTGTAGTCTATGAGCTCACATTTGCTTGAGTAACTCTTTGAAGAAATGATACTTCTAATTCCTTTTTTACCCACTAATTTGACCATACTAGCATACTTTACATACCATACTTTTATTTTCATTTTATAGTAACAGAGCTCTTCTCACTTGAGTCAGTAAGTCTGTAAGTGAGAAAAGCCTTACATTATGAAATCAACTCTAACTTTATTTATTTATAAAGTGGTTTTTAGTAAAGCAAAAAAGACGAAACACAACGTTCTGTACATTTTATCACACATATAGATGACAATCATTTTTTATTTATACTTTCGGTAGTTCTATCTAAGTGATTTAACAGGTATCAGTTATTGTAGTTCAGACTTTTAACTAGAAACTAGCCAAATGTCCCTGATTAAAAGTTTACATATTGTGCATCTTGAAACAAACAAACTTTTCGTCAGAGAGTCCTGTATTTCAGCTGAAGTGAGTGATACAGTTACTTTTTGAATACAAATAAGGAATACAGAGACGGAGAGAGGAAGGAGAGAGAGAGAGAGAGAGAGAGAGAAAGAAGAGACAGAGAGAGGAAGGAGAGAGAGAAAGAAGAGAGACAAAGAGAGGGGAAGGAGAGAAAGAAAGAGAAAGAAGAGATAAAGAAAGAAGAGTCAGACACCAGTTGGGGTGAAAGTGTTGCTATATATTTTTAATCTTTCACCATATTTATTTATACCAA
>OMNZ01100575.1:0-11862 GCA_900303255.1 Lesueurigobius sanzi | reverse complement strand
CGCAGAGGGCCGAAAAAGAAGCACCGCAGAGGCAGCAGAGGGCCGAAAAAGAAGCACCGCAGAGGGCCGAAAAAGAAGCACAGCAGAGGGCCGAAAAAGAAGCACCGCAGAGGGCCGAAAAAGAAGCACCGCAGAGGGCCGAAAAAGAAGCACCGCAGAGGGCCGAAAAAGAAGCACCGCAGAGGGCCGAAAAAGAAGCACCGCAGAGGGCCGAAAAAGAAGCACCGCAGAGGGCCGAAAAAGAAGCACCGCAGAGGGCCGAAAAAGAAGCACCGCAGAGGGCCGAAAAAGAAGCACCGCAGAGGGCCGAAAAAGAAGCACAGCAGAGGGCCGAAAAAGAAGCACCGCAGAGGGCCGAAAAAGAAGCACAGCAGAGGGCCGAAAAAGAAGCACAGCAGAGGGCCGAAAAAAGAAGCACAGCAGAGGGCCGAAAAAGAAGCACCGCAGAGGGCCGAAAAAGAAGCACCGCAGAGGGCCGAAAAAGAAGCACCGCAGAGGGCCGAAAAAGAAGCACCGCAGAGGGCCGAAAAAGAAGCACCGCAGAGGGCCGAAAAAGAAGCACCGCAGAGGGCCGAAAAAGAAGCACCGCAGAGGGCCGAAAAAGAAGCACCGCAGAGGGCCGAAAAAGAAGCACCCCAGAGGCCGAAAAAGAAGCACAGCAGAGGGCCGAAAAAGAAGCACCGCAGAGGGCCAAAAAAGAAGCCGAAAAAGAAGCACCGCAGAGGACCGAAAAAGAAGCACAGCAGAGGGCCGAAAAAGAAGCACCGCAGAGGGCCGAAAAAGAAGCACCGCAGAGGGCCGAAAAAGAAGCACCGCAGAGGGCCGAAAAAGAAGCACAGCAGAGGCCGAAAAAGAAAACAAAATGGCCTCCGTAACCAGAAGAGTCTTCAGGGTGGTGTTAGTCAAGTCGAGGGCGACGTGGGAGTGGAATGTAGTGGGAGGTTAGTCTGGAAGTATTGCTTTGGACATTTGGCTGTTGTTGTAATCAGACAAAACATGAAATGGTGTGAAAACTGTGCCATTTCCAAGTCATTTGCAAATATGCCAAACCGATATCTTCGTTTTTGTTTTTTTGCAAACTTGTTTTAGATTTTAGTATAATATATAGCATAATCCAAATCAGGTGACACCATTAAAATTAACTTTGAATCAATTTGATCAATAATTGACTTATAATATTTATGATCCAGTAAACGGATCAAAATACTAAAGTTAGCCTACTAGAATACTAGAAAGTTACAGGCATTACGCATATATACGAAAAGTTGTAAAATCTTTGAATATCCACATTTGACTAAGCGTTTGAAAAATCCGATTTAATCATTTACTGAAAAGAAAACTATCACCAATAAATCCACGATATCGAAAAGCAAATGGCTCTCGCAGCTGTGTTAAAGGTAACCCATTACAACCAGTCATCCCCGTATGTTTCTCATAATGGCAGAGAAAATAGTTTTGGCGCAGGGGAGGGAGGGGGTTATCCAAGGTGTTTGAGCCGAACGAGAGAGATAGACAGACAGAGGGAGGGAGAGAGAAAGGGGGGTGTCGGGGAGGGCCAGAATTGGGCGGACACATAAAAACTGCAAGGGGCCATAGATGCTGGATCATTTGGAAAAAGTCTGCGTGTCAAGCTGTGCGCACTGCTCCCTCTCTCCCCGTCTCTCTCGCTCTCTCTCTCTCTCTCTCTCTCTACACTCGCGCTACAAAACTGGACTGAAATCTCCGAGATCGAAGACTTCTCCGCGGCACACTTCCACTTTGTTCGTGCGCATCCATCCTGCATCTCGTGATTTTTTGGGAGGCCTAAATTGTACTGGATTATTGAGAGACTTGGCGGTTTTGTGCCAGCGTTACGCGTCGTGTTGGGGGGAAACGAGCGCTTCTTCTGCGAATATTCTTTGGACACAGAGGCACCTGGACCATTACTGATGGTAAGCTTCTCCTGCTGATTTCGGTCCTTCTCACAAAGCGCTTACAGCTAAATGGAGGAGGACGCTGCTTGTACAGGAGAGTCTACACTGCAAAAAATCAAATGATAACTCGATGAGTAAAAATAGCTCGAATTCGGAATATCTGACTTTAATTTGGGCACTTTTGACCCGCAAAGTAAAGAAATCTGCCAGTGGTATAAGTTGTTTTGCATTTTAAATGAGGAATAGCATCTAATAGCAAGTGAATTCAAACTTGTAGCGTAATTTTAAGTTCAATTAGATGTGTTTCTTCTTATTTTAAGAGTAAAAATACTTGTTCCGTTTTACCTACTTTACTTACTACTTACTTACATTTGTATATGTATTTTGCAGTGTAGGGCGCATCTTGGACTTGGATTTTTTCCTGGAAATAATATATAAAAATCTGTTTTTAAATGAACATGTAGTTTACTTCTAGTGTTCATTTCCTTGCTGGTTATGGCACACACCGCGCCATCAGTTATCCACCTAAACCACCTAAACCATTCCCAACTCCGCGTGCGCAAACCTGCTTAAAACAAACACAATACTATAGTTGCCTTTCAGTAAACTTTGACCGAGTTTATTTCTTGGCCTGGTTTGGACACCTGCGCGTGCCCCGCTTCACCCCGAGGCGCGCGCGGCTGCATCTGACACTTTACGCAATATTTTCTAATCCCCCGAAATGCGGGTGACATCATGCGGCGGCTTAATCGTTATTTACGCGGAACAAGTCCCGGGCTGCGCTGCGGAGGAGCGTGAGAAACGGGTCGATTCAAGTCGTGCGTAAAACAACGAGAGTTTGTTGGCGACTTCCAGGGAGCGTTTAGCTGTTTGGGGTTTTGGGAGCGAGGGCTTACAGTGTAGACTGGAGGGTTATTTTACGCAGCGGTGGAGGAGAGAGGAATCCAATCATTTATATATTTTTGGCCGTAGGAGCGTTCGTTTTGCGACTTGAGTGTGAATTTAACACAATAGGCTGATTTAAAGGCACACTATGCTGCTTTATATGAAACACACTTGGTATTAAAGCGTATTTGACATTTTAGTGACACAGTGGATTTGTGCAGAGCGGCACCTTCTCATCACAGCGGCATCTATGACGCTCCAGGATCAAGTGTTTTTAGGATTTCGTAGCAGAAATTTACCAGAAACCCTCAAATAATGAATCCTGGAGCGTCATAGAGGCCACAGTGAGGGACAGTAAACCCGCACAGCACCGCGTCACTAAAATATCAATGTTTTTCCACATGAAAAGTTGCATAATGCACCTTTAACCATTTGTAACATACGGTATATTCCGTTGCGTAAAAACATGAAGTCAGCTATAGCGCACGGCGCAGTTTGGAGCAGAAATGTTTCTCGTGTTAGAGACTGGTCTGGAAGTTGTGTTAAAGCAGTAAGTTTCTCCAGCGTGATGTCATTGACTGTGAATGTACAAACAACAGAGTCTCTGGACACGGCTCTTCTCCCTTTACGAGTGCGTTACTCTCATGTGGCCATGTGCTCCAGACAGGTATCCGCCGGAGAGCCACATGTGCTCAAGGAACACACTGGCTCCGTTTTTGTTTTCACTCTAGAGATGAGGGGTGCCCAAAGTATTTGACCAAAATAGAAAAGTATTAGAATGGCCAAACGCAATAGTGTTTTTACAAAAGAGCCATTTCAAGCACATCAGTTATTAAATACACTTTAATAACTGCTATTGAGTAGGGCATGCTGTTTTGGTCCTTAGTAACTAGTAATAATCTAATCAGCCAAATTAATCAAAGTACACTGCAAAAATGACATCTTAATACAAAAATATTTCACCTTATTCTGAAAAATGTCAATAGAAAGCAATTTTTATTTTTCGGTTCCAAGTAAAATTAAATGTATTTCCTACTTTGTAAGTGCAAAACTATATTTACTACTTATATTACTTTATTTTCAGTGCAATGTTGGTTTTTCCTCTTATGCTAAATGCAAAACCATCTCGAGGGCCAAATGAAATCCCCTGGATGGCCCAAATTTGGCCCCGGGGCCCCACTTTGTGCACCACTGCTATAGATCGAAGAAAGAACAGCACTGTTATTCACGTTTGTCGCAAAGTTGTCGACGTAATTGAACACATTCTATATCAATGGCCCAAACAGCGCGGAAAGCATCAATAACAAACAAAAGAAATCTTTTTTTTGGCGCAAAATATTGTTAAATGTGAACCACAAAAGCACAGCAGCATTGGACTTAGTCCCATCTACATTTACCACCTGAAGATCTTTTGACCTTCCACGTACCGTAAGGTTTTTCAAGCTCAAATCAGGACCAAACCAGGTCTAAAAAGGGGTTTCAAATCAAATCTCTTCAGCCACGAACAAGTGTCTGATGTTTCCGTAGTTGACAGTAGAAGAAGGTTTTTCCGCAGCCATGAACGCTTCCAATCCTTCTGACTTTTTGGGTTTTAAGCAGGAGGTGTCAGGAAAGTTAGCACAGGGATAACTGGCCTGTGGCGGCCGAGCGTTTTCAGTAAAGTGGCTTTTTTGATCCTTCGACGTTGGCTCTTCCTTCGCGAAGCAGAGTTCACCGAGCGTTGGATTGTTTGCCCACTGATAGGGAACGTGACCTGGGTTTTAGACCGTCGTGAGGCAGGTTTGTTTTACTCTACTGGTGATGTGTTGTTGCAATAGTAATTCTTCGCAAGTAAATTGGACTAAATTATGTCCGAACCATATCATGAAATGCAATACCGGCATAAATGGATACGAAGATGACCCTGATTGACTTAAGGCATCATAACCATAACCACAAATGTAACAGCAACATTATTTGCTATATCGCTTTTCTTGAACTATGTAGCAACCTTCTAGATCAAGTCTTGCAAATGCTCCCTACCCGCTGGGTGAAATGTGCCGACTCAAAGTGCACAGGGATGAAAGTGTCGTTGGTGTGGTCCTCCTCCCTCCATCGCTGTCAAATTCCTCTCCAACACATTAAAGGGGCTGACTATCTGTGGTCAGTTGAAAGGGCCAAGGACAGACGTGCACAGACTTCCTGCCTGGCTTCGGTCTGGGGTGGTACGCGCCTTTCCCCCGCGCTTTGATGTAAAGTCTTTGGACTGAAATGCGTTCCATCTTTTGGAGATCCAGGACCTAAGAAGGTAGTGGGGAATTTGCACGCTTTCGCTTTGATAATAGGAAAGTACTGGTATAAGGTGACTTGTGGTTTCTTTTGGCCCGCGCCGGCGTTGGCTTGGTTTGCTACAGATTGTTGAGCAGGTTGATTTTGTCCGCGAGAGGTGATAAGGACAAGTTTTTTGGCTGAATGCCTTGGCCAGCTTCCACAGCAGCTTGAACCAAAGGTCACACTGTCTTACCTCGCAATAAAGCTGACTCTGAGGCCATTTAATTACAACCAAAACTGTCAAGGACCAAAATTCTAAGTATTGATTTATTTTAATTTGAAAAGCCCTAAAATCTGTCCGGCACAGTGGCACAGTGGTTAGCGCTTGTGCCTCACAGCTACATGGTCCTGGGTTCGATCCCGGTCCAGTGTGGAGTTTGCATGTTCTCCTCGTGTCTGTGTAGGTTTCCTCCGGTTTCCCCTACCACTAAAAACATGTACAATAGGTCAGGATGAATGAGAGTGTGTTTGTGTGTGGGACAACAGATGGAAATGAGCCCAAAGCTACAATCCAGAGTGGCTTGTTTACATGCATGTCTCTCATGTGTGTTCATTAACATGCACTGTCCCAACCAAATAAACAATAAATAAATCAATAATTCTTTGATCAAACAGGGTTTCTGTGGGGCATGAAAACTTTAAAAGTCATTAAAAACCATGAAATAAGTTTGAATCAAAAGTTCTTGGAAAATAATGACATTGTTCAAATACTTTTACTGCAGAAGTTGGTCAAAAATGCAAAAGGGTCTGGACTGGAGTTTGGGAAGAAATTATACACTATTTCTGTGGACTATGACATTTTCTACTGAATACAGGAGTTAATATTGAATACGCACCAATTTGTGGCATAAAACATGTCATATTTGGGCATTAAAATGGCACTAAAAGCATAACATGTGACTTGCTTTGTTTAAACTTGTCAAATTCTTCAATGTGTCAATCCATTCTTGTTCATGCTTTGCTAAAAAAAAGAGTTTTGTATTTGTCCTAAATTGTTGGCCTATACATTACTATTTCTAACACTGACAGTGTTGTAAAGGAGGCATATGGCAGATGGACTTTCTTCAGTGGCTTTTAGGAAGTTACAACCTTGTTCCCTGATTAAAAACATATCTGCAGATCCATTTTCACCTGCCTCACACAGCTCTGACTAATCCTTTACTTTGGTCACTTCTCTTCCCCTGCTCATGCACTCAAATCCATATTTCCTCGATTTTATTGCATCAAAGAAGGAAGGCTAAACTGCCCTCCACATTTCAGTAATCCACGTACTCACAGGGCTCATGTATCAAAGGTTTGCTCACAGAGAAGACAAGTAGCACATACAACAGTTGGGTGTAAATGTTGATGTTTCTGTTTTTAATGTAAATCTGTAAAGCACATTTTTGTATGAAAAGCACTTTATAAATAAACTTTGATTGATTGAAGTGGATCAGCAGGAGAGTCATTTGTGCATTTCTTATGCACTATTCCTTCATCTGCACATATGAGCTATGGCCCTAATTTTAATTGGTGAATTGGGCTCAACATGTGCACCATAAGCTGTATACTATTGTCCAGTTTGCACTCGCTATTTAGCACCTGCCTTGATAAACAACCCCCCAAAGTGTGTTCATTCTGGCTCCATCGATTTATTAGCATGCCTTTAGTTGGAAATATAAAATCTTGCTTCCTCTGTTTTCAGTAACGAGTAATGTAATCACTGTGAGTTACTATTTAAAAATGATATATTTGCTTTCTTCTTGGCTAAATCGTTTGTCACTTGTTTGTGGAGGCGGTGGAGCTGCTGCTGAGTGGAACTAATCAACTTACTAAGAAGTAACTTAGTTACTTTTAAAATCAAGTAATCAGTAAAGTAAGTGTTGTGCTCATAAGTTTACATACCCTGTTCATCTTTTGGATATTACTGTATATTATATAATATTAACACATTGAGTACCAGTAATCCAGACCGTTTTTCATGATCGTTGTAGCACCACAGTGTATTCTGTGTAATGGCTATGGCCACATGCTATGGCTCGTTTGAAAGGTAAGACTCTCAGCTCGGTTCCTGAGAAAAGTTAAGATAAAAAGAGGCTGTTTTCCTCAAAATCACTATTTTTACTCTAGAAACGGAGATATGAGATAAAATGTCCAGACGAAATGTACAGAATCAGTGACTTTTCACAAGTTTTGTTCATAATTTCTTTCTGTTCTGTTCATCACAGAGCTCCCTAAATAAGGAGTGTTAGAGTAACACAAATATCTTTTTCCCTCTCACAGTTAGTGGTTTATGTGAAGCCATTTATTGTCAAAGAACTGAGTTTATTCTTTTGAAATCATAATGAAACAGAAACTTCTCAAATGTCCCTGATCTAACGTTTACATGACCTTCAACAACTGCAGGAAAACTGTTCAGGAGCAAAGAAAAACTCACTTCAGCTGAAATACAGGACTCTCTGAACATTTTTTTGTTTCTTTCAAGATGCACAACATGTAAACTTTTGATCAGGGACATTTGGCTGGTTTCTATTTGAAAAGCGTAAACAAACAGGTTTTTCACGTAACCAATAACCATGAGTGAAATAAAGCTTTGTGTTTATCATTTATATTCTATGTAAACTTATGAGCACAACTGTAAGTAACTTTTTAAAGTAGTAATCACAAATCAGTCATGATTACTTTTTAGGGTAACTGTGGTTACAGCCTCCTATAGAAGCTGCCCATCTGCACCACCGGCCCCCACACCCAGTGGATGAAGGTGGTAGTGGGAGGCGGTTGGTGCAGAGGGTCCTTCAGGCCAGTTTCATGTTATTCGACTTTTTAACATTAACATATCAAAGCTGAGGTTCTGAAAAGAATGTGTTTTATCCACAATGATGCTTATGAAATGTTGACCTGGTCTGCTAATAGCTAAAGGCTATCACTGTTCTACTGAAAGGACATGTTTCTTCATGGATGTTAGCATATGTTTAGCATGAAGGATTAGTGCCTGCTACAATAGCATTGCATTGTGGGCCGCCGCAGGTTACAGTTACCAGCGCGGCCAGTGTCTGTTAGCCCTGTCTCCCTATAATTACGGGAGACGCCCGATTGCTTTACAATGAGCATTTGTTTGTCTCAGAAATGCTCATATTCTGGCCACCCTGTAATGGAGCCCATCGCGTTGGCCCCTCCTCCTCTCGTCCCCGCCGCCCTCACAGACTCACGCTAACCGGCGGGCACCGCGGGAGGTCAGCGGGAGGTCAGCGGGAGGTCAGGCCGCGAGGAGGGAGGCTCATTCTGGTACTTGTAGTAGCTGGTCTCTGGCCAGTGGAACAAACAAGGACTAAAGAGTTGTGTCATAGGAGCCAAACAGTTAGTCCAGAGCTTAAGGTTAGTCCAGAGCTTAAGGTTAGTCCAGAGCTTAAGGTTAGTCCAGAGCTTAAGGTTAGTCCAAAGCTTAAGGTTAGTCCAGAGCTTAAGGTTAGTCCAGAGCTTAAGGTTAGTCCAGAGCTTAAGGTTAGTCCAGAGCTTAAGGTTAGTCCAAAGCTTAAGGTTAGTCCAGAGCTTAAGGTTAGTCCAAAGCTTAAGGTTAGTCCAGAGCTTAAGGTTAGTCCAAAGCTTAAGGTTAGTCCAGAGCTTAAGGTTAGTCCAGAGCTTAAGGTTAGTCCAGAGCTTAAGGTTAGTCCAAAGCTTAAGGTTAGTCCAAAGCTTAAGGTGCTATTGGGTTTGTCAGTGTCCTGCAGCAGAAGTTAGAGGGTGGGATTAAAGGTCTTTGGCCCATAGAGGGGAACGACCAAAAGGTTAACGCCCCTTCTACATGACACCAGATGTATTGAGATGAATGATATCTTCACATTTACGTCTGAAAAGTAACATTTTATGTGTTTTATATATTTGTCTAATATTAAAAAGAAGCAAATGAAGAGAATTGTTGCTGTAGAGAATTCACAGAGAGGACATTAATGTTTTAAAGTGGCTAAAGTTAGCAGGAAGCAATAAGGAAGCAATAGAGAGCAGCATCAAAAAGGTTAACGCCCCCTTTTCAGTGTAACATTGAGATAAATGGGGAAACATTAGCTCTTCACGTTTACGTCTGAAAAATAACATTTTATGGTTTCAAATATTTGTCTAATGTAAAGGAGAAGCAAATCAAGAGATTTTTTTGCTGTAGAAGATTCACAAAGAGGACATTAATGTTTTAAAGTGGGCTAAAGTTAGCCGTTTAGCCGTTCATAGGTCAAAAACAAAGCAATATTGAAACACAAGACACGCATTAACGTTAGCAATAGCAGCTAGCTAGAGGATTAGCTTGTATCATAGATGCAGGGCTTGTACTGACAACAACAAAACTCATATTTAATAAAACTGTAACAGAAACAGAATAAAAGCTGCACCATATTAGCATCATAAACCAACAAAGAGCAAAATGAAAGGTTATTAACATGTAATGATTTTCATGTGTGGTTCAGCTCAGTTTGTGCCGTCTGTGGATTCTCGTTTGTTGCCCTTCGATATTAGACAAATGTATAAAACTCATAAAATGTTATTTTTCAGTTGACGTTCCCACTTTCATCTCAACTTCTCTGGTCCGTTAACCTTTTCCTCTGTGTAAAAACAACTACCGTAATGTTTGGACTATTGAGCGCACCTGAATATAAGCAGCACCCACCAAATTTAAAAATAAGATAGTTTTGTGTGTAGGCTGTGGTAGTACAGGCCACAGTGTTCAAAGCATGTGAAAAAAGCTTATAGTCCAGAAATGACGGTCCTCACTACTTTCTTTCATGTCATATAACACAATTACTACATTACAAACTACACTGAAAAATACATGTAGTCCCTTAATGTTCACTGCACAAATTATTATTGTAATTGTCTTTTTTAAGGTACACTGCGTAACGTTTTGAATTAAACTGCCAATACAAAACATGCTCCTAAAGACCAGCGACACAGAAAATGTTATATTTGCAGAAAGTATTCAAAGAAAGTATTTGGATGAGGATCTAGCCTTTAAAACATATCTGTAATAAAGTAAATGCTTGTTGTTTGGTTGAACAAAGATGGAGGCAGATGGCAATGTCTCATGCATTTTACCCGAACAAAATAAGTATTCTGGGAAAGAGGGCACATCTGGTATTAACCCTATAAACCCAGGACTGGACCAGGTCTAGACATGGTTTAAGTTTTGACTTCATAGGGTTAGTCCTGGTTTAGATCTGATGTAGTCCTGGGTTTATAGGGTTAATAAACTGAGTTATCTTTCACATAAACACATTTAGAAACATTTGTTATGTGATTTGAGTGACTCATAGCTGTAGATGTGAGTCATAGCTTCTGTCCCAGCCTTGACTAGATGAAGCTATCTTTAGCATACAGCTGATACTGTGGAATGTAAAACGAATTAAACCAATAATTACTGAATACTACACATTCAGAGCTTTCACGTGACATACAGCATGTCCATATTCACCTATGTTCAGTTGGTGGGAGTATCAGTTTAGTATGGGATATTTGGAATCGGTTCCCGGAATTTAGCAGTATCGGCTCCGATATCCGATGCATCCCTGTCTAAGAACTATGTCTGAACCAGAAACCCTAACTAGAATCATGACTAAAGCATAAATGACATGATGACTCTGGTACCATGACCTGTGTCATCGCTCAGAGAAGTATAGCACCATCAATGCCACGATCCTCAGCGGCGTTTCAAGTCTTTCCGCGGCTGAAAAACGTTGTCTGTGTTTATTTGCATGTAGTTTTCTCTATAAAATGTTGGCCAGTTTCCTGAAAACACTGTTTGGAGTTTTGCTTAGGCTTCAGTTTAGGTTTAACTGATTGGAGTAGTGTGTTTCCATTATGTTTTCCCGTCTGATCTGATACCGACACTCAACAGTAGTGGCCAATACTGAGTACCATGATACCACTGCACATGGCTCATGCTCATTGGATTTACTGCCTCTGTTTCCGCTCTAAAGGTTAAATCAAGGCAGTAAAGGGAACACAAATGCATATGCTGTGATTGTTAAAGGTTTTAGATTCTGCAGAGCCCAAAAAACACAATATGATCGGATCGGGTTTTGTTTTAGCTACTCACCGATACCTGAACAATCTGTGGTATCGCCATATAATCCGATACCCAGTGGCGTGTGGTGCAGTTCCTCCCTAGGCCTCTGTGGGGCAGCACACAGTGATGTAAACTTCAATACAAAGTCATTAAAACTAACATGAAACGTGCCCTTCTTGACGTTTGTTGTAACCAAATAAGAACATTTGCTATTAAAAATCTAAATTTCAACTCAAAATGTAATAATAATAAAAAAAAAAATGATGTACCAACCGGGGCTTGAACCCGGGGGTTGAACCCGGGGCTTGAACCCGGGGCTTGAACCCGGGGCTTGAACCCGGGGCTTGAACCCGGGGTTTGAACCCGGGGTTTGAACCCGGGCCGATGGTGCGGAAAACCTACGCTCTACTGACTGAGCTATAATCACACTGTGATGCCTGGTCTCATTTTGTGATAAGGCACTACTTCCTGATTGATATTCTCAAAAAGCGAATCTAGTTTTGACTTTTTTTTTATTCCTTTACTTTAAACCAAGCTCTAGAGCCGCACAGGGGAATATTAAACTGCTTTAACTTTTAACGTATATTATAATCCATTATTTTGTCGGACTCAAACTAATTTATAATCAATGTCACGCAAATTATATGATTTTTCTTGCAAAGGTCTTCTATAAAATGTGTTGGTGATTACATCCTGAAGCAAATTAAAGTATTCTTCACCTTACGA
>OMNZ01100569.1:0-11128 GCA_900303255.1 Lesueurigobius sanzi | reverse complement strand
GTCCTGGTTTGTGTTGCTTTGGTCCTGGGTAAACGGGTTTGTTTTTGTCCTGTTTTAGTCCAGCTTGGAGAGGGGCTTTGTCACAGCCCTGTGTGTCCTTTCTGGAGTTGACCCTGGCTACGTCCCGTTTTTATTTAGTTGTAGTGTGGATTAGGGCTGGGTACCGTTCAACGAAAAAATAATGAAGGTATCGAAAAATAAATTGGCACCGAAAACAGGTAGCCTACTGAAAAAATGATTTTCTTTAGAAAGCACATTAGTCTGCCTGGTGGGTCTGAGCCTGCACTAAAGAAAGTGACTCTAGGTGTTTCAGCTCATATAAATGATAAAAACACTAAAAGACAATAAAACAGTATTTTATTGAATAAATGACCATTATTGTTCTGTTTTATGGTTCTACAACAAAACTAAAAATGAAGCTGGAGTATAAATGACTTGATTTGAGAATATTAGTCTTGTTTAGAGCAGCCTAGATTCGACATTATTGACTACTGTCATCTATGTTATTTTTCTTATTTCATGACAATTTTTACTGATTTTAAGACAGGGATGCCAAAAGTTTTTTTCGAAAGAGGGCCAAAATGGAAAAGTTTTAGCAGGCGAAGGGCCAAATGCAATTCTGTTTTACACATAGGGACCAAATACAAACAGATCTATGATTAAATACCCTTTAAGTCCGGCTGACTCAACACTAACACAAATTGTACTGTGTTTTGAATTGCTGAAATTTGAATATGGTGTTTTATATGTTTTACTGTGAAGCACTTTGTGACTCTGTGTCTGTGGAAAGCGCTATACAGATAAAGTTTACTTACTTACTTTTATTACTGTGCTATTGGACATGGACATGCTGTTTTGGTGTTCTTAGTTACTATTGACAGACTTTTTAATGCACAACCAGTGGCTCGGGAGCTAACGGTAGCTCGCACCCCCTTTCCAAGTAGCTCTCCAAACACGTTCTAAACTCCTACGTCCTGATCGCTCAACAAACGTTTAAGTATAGTAAATGTGGAAATTTAAGTTTTCTTTAATTTTGTTGAAATATCGTCTTGGCTGCAGGTGAAATCCGCCTAAGACCCATAGTTCCAATAAATAGCTCTCTGCCATTTTTGGGTGCTACATACAAGTAGCTCAGAGACTCTGAACTAGAAAATCCTTACAAATCCAAGCATCATCCCGAGGGCACCCCTGTTCTAAGGTAAAACAAAACTGCCAAAAGGACAAGACCAATTTTCTCACCCCATTGGCAAATAACTTTAAAATAAAAGGAAATAACTAGAAATCTATTGAAACAAGTCAAAAACACCTAGAACAAGTGGTTAGGATTAGGTCAAATCAAATCTAAAACTTAACTCGTCAAAACAGCTCACATTTAGAGAAATAAGATGAATTTGGGTCATTATGTAGATATTGACTGTTTGTGTAGATGACAAATAATTTAGTATGTATCGAAAAGAGTATCGTTCAGGTATCGGTGTCGTTAAAGTACTAGTATCGAGAGAAAAAATGAACGATTCCCAGCCCTACTTTGGTCCTGGTTTATAGTCTGGGTAAATGGGTTTCTTTTAGTCCTGTGTTGGTCCAGCTTGGAGAGGGCATTGTCACAGCCCTGTGTGTGTCCTTTCTGGAGCTACATCCCGTTTAGTTTTAGTTACATTTTTTTTTACATACATTTGGACCTGGTGCAGCGCCAATATTCCATAGTGATATTTAGTCTTGGTTTATTCCTGCCCTGGTTTGTTCTTGAGACCGTCCAGAGTTTGTCCCACTTTTTTCTGGTTTAGTCTGGTTTCAGTCTTGGTTTTGTCTTACTTTATCCCTGGTTTAGTCCTTGCTCAACCTGGTTTAGTCCTGCTTTGGTCTTGGTTTAGTGCTCGTCCAGTCTAGCTTTAGTCCTACTTTGGTTGTGGTTTATACCTGGTTTCGTCCTGGTTTAGGCCTGGTTTGTCCCTGATTGATTCTGGATTCAGCCTGGTTTCAGTCTTGATCTAGTCCTGCTTTAGTCCTGCTTTAGTCTGGCTTCGATAGACTATTCCATTTTTATTTCCAGATTCTGGTGCAGAGAATGGTACAGCGAATAATAAGATTAAAAGTGATTTTCTATTAGTTGGGTGTGCTGGAAGTGAAATCGACGAAAGCATCTGATAGCTGAGCTGGTTTAGCTTTGGTCAGGAAATATATCTCCTTTAGGAATAGGGCTAATAACACATTTGTTACTAATTACATGCGTGGAACGGGAATAGAAATATCTGTAAAATGGTGCACCTAAATGATGTCCTGGTGCACGCTCAAACTACCCTGAGAAGAAGGCACTTCAAGGTGGAGAGCCCTCTTAAAGGTCGTGGCTGATTCTCAATCCTCAGGTGTCTTGTCTTGCCTCCAAAGTCACTTTGTTCCAATCCAAGGCAAGTGTCCTCCTTGGTCCAAAAAGATCAGCCAATGGGACACACTTCAGAGGGAATGGAAGTGACATCACAAAGTAAAAAAAAATCTAGATTTTTCATTCTGGGGAGAGGAGTCTATGAAGAAGTAGATAATGATGATTAAGCCTATGTCTGAAATGTACTGTTGTTTTTGTGGCTAATGAACCACAGTTTTTTGTTTTTTTAAATTCAGATGTGATTTTCTACATTTTCTGCAGCTCTTTTTCTTCATTTACATGACAGAGGTTTGTTAAATAAGGATTGTAGGCTCCCCTTCAGCACCAACCCTAACCCTAAATCCCACAAAATGGAGCTGCCTTCATCCGCAGTTCCTCCTCTGGTTGAGCTTGTTGGTTTAGAAAAGCCCGTTAGCTTAGGCAGGCCGTTAGCTCATCAGCTCTTTATTGCAACGCTCTTTCTCCTTTTGCGTCTTTTTCTTCTGTGCATCGCTTTCCAACTTTTTCTTCCCCGACATTTCTGTCTCGCTGTACGAGTCGTCTATTATAAGAACTATAATAAGTGAATAGACGCGTACATAAGTTACGCCTGAAGTTTCTCTGCACTTGGATTGGCTAGGATTTGTATCAGTATCAATGATGCTATGACAAATTATAGCAATAATGTGATTGACAGGTAAAACAAACAAATAACAGTATAATATGGAATTCAATGATATCTGATAGGCCTCTGGGCCAGGTAGGCGGGGCTATGACAGAACTCTGACAGGATCAGGCAGATCAGGCGCTATGGCCATAAGACGGTGTCAGTGCCCTCTGCTGGACAGGTGTGGAATTCCTTCCTTTAAAAAAAATCTTGGCTGTATCTTAGTGGCTGGATACAGCATTTTAATTATTTCTTTCAAATTTCACAAATCCTGACAGGAATGGGCTTAAGACTTTTACGTTTTTCCCCTTAACTCTTAATTAAAACTCGGATTTGCAAAATAAAAATCGATTTTAGCTACAAATTTGATAAATCGATTAAATCATTTTTTTGCCCTGCCCTAATCTTGAGAGAGCGTTTTGGATTATTATTTTTGTTTAAATTTACAGGATAATATTATTACAGGAAAGCGGCGGGAAAGAGGGGTAAAATAAGGTAGTTTCCCGACCAAAACGGGATACTTGACTGGTATGATGAGAGTGTGTGCTGTGAGTGTGGGACAACGGATGGAAATTAGCCCAAGGCTACAATCCGGAGTGGTGTGTTTACATGTATGGTTCTCATGTCTGTTCATTAACATGTACTGTCCCAAAACAAATAAACAATAGTGGAGATGTGTCTTGCACATGGACACAACAGTAACCATCTGTGAGAGTCTGGATTTGAACCGCTGACCTTCTGATCATGAGCTGAAAGACCAGCTCAACCATCTGGCCACTGTCACCCATCCAGAGTTCAGTCTCCTCTGGAGGCACTGCACTAGGCACTCCTCTGCACTAGCACTAGGGCTTGGGATTGTGGAAGTCGGAAAGAGTTGTTTTATGTTCATTTAGTACAGTTTTTTGTTGTAGGATCTGGCAACCAAAAGTGTATGGCTCTGTTTGCTTTCTGATTGGATGATCATCTCAAGAACCAAAACAAACAAACATACATAAAATATTTACATCATATGTTTTTGTAATTGTTGAATCCGTATAAAATGGTTTAATACTTAAAATAACATGTTTAACACAGAACTGGGGACACAGACTGGTAGTCTTTATGAAATATATAAGTCCTACATACTCTACCTTTAATTCTGTGTAAAGTGGATATTACTATTCATGACCCTTCCTGTTTTTTACCCCACAGAAAACTTCAAGAAATGGCTGAGCTGTCGGACTTCTCCAGTGAGCCTGAGGAGGCCAACTTCAAATCCAAGAGCTTACCCACACTCACCGCAGGAGCAGCCCGGGAGCAGAGCCTGCTGTCCGGGAGAGCACCTCAGGAGCAGAGCCCGCTGATGGAGAGAGCACCCCAGGAGCAGAGCCCGCTATCCAGGAGAGTACCCCAGGAGGAGAGCCTGCTGTCTGGGAGAGCACCTCAGGAGCAGAGCCTGCTGATGGAGAAAGCACCTCAGGAACAGAGCCTGCTGTCTGGGAGAGCACGTCAGGAGGAGAGTCCGCTGACAGAGAGAACACCTCAGGAGCAGAGCCTGTGCCCATTGACGGAGAGAGTACCTTATGAAGAGAGCCTCCTCTCTGAGAGAGTGCTTCCTGAGGAGAGCCTGGTTAACAGGAGAAGTCAGCTGAGTGAAAGAGCAGCAAATGAGAACAGCCTGCTGACGGATAAAGCAGCTCACAAGGAGAGCCGGCTGAACGGGAGAACTTGCCTCCAGGAGAGCCTGCTGACTGGATCAGCATCGCAGCAGTTTGAGGAGTGCGCGAAGTTTCTCCAAATCCCTCCGAAAACCACAACCTCACAATATGCTGGGATGTCCACACTGAACCGGCCCAGCTCCTACACGGACAACACCCAGGCGCATGTGGTGAGGAGACCACCAGCAGGCTTTCTCCACTCTAGGTTTGCTAAGTGGGTGCTGCCCAGTAGGAAGCACCTGAGCGTCATTCTGCAGGACTCTCGTTGCTTCCTCTTCTGCATGTGCTATCTGACCTTCATCCAGTCGCTCATGGTGTCGGGCTACCTAAGCTCTGTCATCACCACCATCGAGAAGCGCTACAGCCTTCGCAGCTCTGAGTCCGGACTCCTGGTCAGCTGCTTTGACATCGGAAGCCTCATGGTGGTGGTCTTCATCAGTTACTTTGGGGGGCGAGGCCAGAGGCCGCGCTGGCTGGCGGTGGGCGGAGTATTTATTGCTGTTGGTGCCGCACTTTTTTCACTCCCTCATTTCATCTCGCCCCCCTATCAGATACAGGAAGTGAACTCATCCTTGGCCAATGAGGGCCTGTGTTTGAATGGTAACGGCAGTGGGCGGGATCGCGTGGACGTCACTTCCTGTCCACGGGAGCAGGAGGGGAACGAACACAACCTCTATGTGGCGCTGTTCATCGTAGCGCAGATTCTGGTGGGCATGGGCTCCACCCCCATCTACACCCTGGGACCCACCTACCTGGACGACAATGTAAAGAAGGAGAACGCCTCGCTCTATCTCGGTAACTGCTTACACCTAATACTGCTGCTTTGATTACAGACGGACTATATTCAATCCACTACATTTTTTCATAAGATAATGTAACATAACGTGCCTTACAACTTAGAAGCAATCCGTTTCACCCCCTCGACCCCCATAAGTATACACATATACACAAAGAATCATTCCCCTTCACCCACCAAACAGCCACAAGTATTTACCTATATACACAAAGAATTAATCCCCTTCACCCACCCAACCCCCACAAATATTCACTCATATACACAAAATCCTTCACCCACCCAACCACCGACACCCACAAGACTTCACCGACACATGCGTTTCAGTCACGTGACCTCCGCCATTTTGTAGCCTGGCTAGTACAACATGCTAACGGCTTTTGCGGCCTAAACACGGACTAAACATGTGACTGAGGTTCTGTTGACACTACAAACAGTAAAAAGCACAGACAAAGGTTGTCTGTTATCTCTTCGATGTGTTCATTTTGTCTCAGGAGTGGAAATAGGTCTTTGGTCTGTGTGGGAGCCTCCTGCTCCTTGAGTCCTGGCTGCTGCCACTAGCTGGTCTTTGTCTTGTAAACATAGCAATGTGCTGTTTGTTTGTTTATGTAGCCCATGTGCTCTCTGGGCCGTCTTTTTGCCCGTTAGCATTTATCACAATGACATACAAATACTGTGGTCAATCATTTGACCTTTATTGACCGCCTGATTCTTGTAGTGATGGCATAGTATTGTATTGTAGTGTAGTAATTCCACTTCAGGCAAGAAGATGGCGGCCACAGCTATGCGTGACGTCACTGGAAACCCATGTATACACACAAAGAGTCAATCCCCTTCACCCACCCAACCCTGACACCCACAAGTATTCACTGTACAAAAAATAATCAATTCCCTTCATCCACCCAACTCCCGACACACTAAAGTATTCATCCATATACAAAAATAATCATTCCCCTTCACCCACCCAACCCCCAATACCCTCAAGTATTCATCCATATACAAAAAGAATCATTCCCCTTCACCCACCCAACCCCCTGACCCCCACAAGTATTCACCTATAGGGCTGGGTAGGGGTGGGCGAGATGGCGATATTACACTTACGATATCTAGGCTGACGATCTGTCATTTTTGTGAGATCGTTTTATCTTTGAGAATTCAATGGAGAAACATTTTTTTCCCTGTGGAGCTCGTGAGCTACTGTCGATATATAGATAATGGTCTACTGTCATAACCAACGTGTCATATCTGCACAAAGAGTAAACTACATCCCACCATTTTAAACTATCAATATCATATGCTATTTGACTGCACCCACACTTTCTCTCTGAACAAATCAAAAAAGACACACAGACAATCCATAAAAAAAAAATACACTTCTTGAACATAAACAAACCTAACATTTGGCGCTGTAGGTTGGTGAAACACTACTGTAACCCCCACTAAGGCGTTTTTGTAGCACATCCGAAACGCCCCCACAGCCCCCGTAATGAGTGAAACCGACGTAGAGTATCTTTACAACACGAGGAACAATTAGCCAGAGGTTTCCCAGAGCACTGTTCGCCTCAGTCAGAGCACCGTGTTCGCCTCAGTCAGAGCACCGTGTTTGCCTCAGTCAGAGCACCTCGTCCGCCTCAGTCAGAGCACGGGCCGTTAAGGCTAATTTCCGGGAAGGATGGCGACGGGAAAAGTGACACATGTTATCGTTATTATCAATATTGTCTGATCCTGTATCATGCGGCACAAAAGTCTTGATATAACGATAAATTTGATTTATCGTGCAGCCCTATAATGTATTCATTTTGTGAATGATGGTCCAGAAATTACATTAGTGCATACATCAGTGCACTTATAAGAGCCTGTAGGTGAAGGTCCAAAAAACAAATCTAATTTATCTACTGTATATATTTTTGTGTGTGTATATAATAATAATAATAATAATAATAATAATAATAATAATAATAATAATAATAATAATAATAATAATAATAATAATAACAATAATAATAATAATAAATATTTCCTGAGAAAGACTCGCGACCCACTGAAAATGTTTCTGTGACCCACTTTTGGGTCCCGACCCACCAGTTGAGAACCACTGGTTTAGCCCCGGTCTGCTGCCTCTGTTCTCCATGTGCAGCCACCTCCACAGAACTCCAGCCAAATCAACCCAGTGGCCTCCAGCATAAGTCCAAGCTCATGAGCCTACAAAGGGGCAGGTTATGAAAGCTGCCACTGAGGAGGAGCTTAGTGCATTCCTCCTGACAATCTGTAGGTCACACCTTTCATTGGCATGTTCATTGTATTGGACAGAAAGAGATTATTAAGCCAAAGTATTGAGATCAAGCCCACAAACTGCTGATTTGTAGTTGAAATGAGCAGGGGCCGGGGCTAGAGGGGACCAGGGTTGCTGCCGGTAACAGCTGGACCAATCAGAGCACAGAACCCACCAGTCTACACGGAGCAGCTCTCATTTAAAAGCTCTAGAGGGGAGCAACAAAAAGGTTAACGCCCCCTTTTCAGTGACACCAGAGGCTGCGTCCATGGAGCATCACAGTCCCGCCCACCAGCTCGTCTGTACACGTACGCGCCTCGGTGCCGGAAGTAATAATCCCATTCAAAAATTGCATAGACTTTTCGAAAAAAAATCATATCAAATGTTTAAAAGAACGATAGCAGCTAATCAGCTCCGTGGAGACTTATGGGCATAAAACTCATAATAATAAATTAAAATTGTATCCAAAACTTTATAAACCAAAAAGTTATAAAAATATTTCGCCCTGTTTTCAAGTATTGGGTATTTTCTTGCTTGTAAAATATCTGCGCAATGGCTAGCAGTTAGCACGTAGCTGATTAGCCTCCGTCGTGCTTTTAAACTTGTACAATTAGAATTTTTCGAAAAGTCTATGCAATTTTTGAATGGGATTATTACGTCTGGCAGCGAGGCGCGTGCGTGTACAGACGAGCTGGTGGGCGGGGCTATGATGCTCCATTGAGATGAATGGGGAAACATTGACTGAGATCTTCACATTTACGTCTGAAAGATTACATTTTATATATTTATCTAATATAAAAGAGAAGCAAATCAAGAGATTTGTTGCTGTAGAAGATTCACAGAGAGGACAGTTAATGTTTTAAAGTGGCTAAAGTTAGCAGGAAGTTAGCATGTTCGGACTTCAATATGAAGTGTTTAGCCCGTCACAGTGACTTAATTTGATCAAATCCGTGATCAAATCCAGGATCAAATTCAAATGCCCACATAACTGTGAGTAATATAAAACACATGACATGTTATTTTTCAGATGTAAATGTGAAGATCTCAGTCGATATTTCCACATTCATCTCAATGGACGCAGCCTCTGGTTTTTTTTATCATCTTAGGCTTCATAGGTCGATAGTCGCCGCTGTTTTAGGTCTAAATATGTTTTGAAAAATAAAAACTGGCTGAATACAATGCTGGGCCACATATTTATATTCTAATAATTACTATGGTATGAAATGTATGTATTAGAAGCCTAATTTTATCATGTGGATCAAAAGTGAGAAGCGACAATATCTAAATAATGGATGAAGCCAGGTAAGGTTTAAACTTATAGATTCACAGCTTGACTAATAAACTTTACAAGACAGTATTATTTACATATATTACCATAAATGGAGCACCTTATCCGGGCTCTTGCTGGTGCCAGGAAGTAATAATCCCATTCAAAATCCTCATAGACTTTTCAAAAAATTCTAGTTGTAAGAGTTTAAAAGCACGACGGAGGCTAATCGGCTACGTGCTAGCTGCTAGCCATACCATGGATTTTTTACAAGCAAGAAAATACCAAATACTTGAAGACGCAGCAAAATGCTTTTATAACTGTCTGTTTACAACGTTTTGGATGCAACTTTAATTTATTATTGTGTGTTTTATGCCCATAAGTCTCCACGTAGCCGATTAGCTGCTATCGTTCTTTTAAACATTTGATATTAGTATTTTTTTTTTCGAAAAGTAAATGCAATTTTTGAATGTGATTTTCACATTTCCGTTAGCCAAAGGGACTGGCGATGGGCGGGACCGTGATGCTCCATTGTCTCCACATGTTCCGGACCTTTGCTTGCCAATTAAAAAAAAATATTCATTACCCCTGGAATATATCATTGTTTCCTCATCGTATCATATTGTGCAGCCGGCTGAAGAGAGCCATCAGGGCAGTGCGTCCTGCCCGTCCTGTGGTCTGTGCAGAGTGCTCATAATTCCACAGTGGTGAGGTGCCTGGTGTGCAGCATTAGCCTACATTTGTGAGCCTGAAGGAATATGCAGCACAGGGTGGCTTTGTGGAGGGACAATAGGCGCTCTGTGGAAGGGCCCTGGGCTTCGGGCGGACCCTGAGGCAGCGGTCAGACATGTAGCATGTGGGGCACTACACAATGACCAACAGAACCTATGCATGTCAGTGTCATCCTCTTAAGGCAGCATTCTAAAGCTCAGCGCTTACAAAAAAATATGTTGATATGGTTTTTATTTTGGGGCCGGACCAGCCGATATTTATGGCTGATATAGAGCATCGTAGTCCCGCCCACTAGCTCGTCTGTACACGCACGGAAATAATAATCCCATTCAAAAATTGCATAGACTTTTCGAAAAATTCTAATTGTACGAGTTTAAAAGCACGACGGAGGCTAATCAGCTACGTGCTAACTGCTAGCCATAGCGCGGACATTTTACAAGCAAGAAAATACCCAATACTTGAAAACAGTGCGAAATATTTTTATAACTTTTTGGTTTATAAAGTTTTGGATACAATTTTCATTTATTATTGTGTGTTTTATGCCCATAAGTCTTCACGTAGCTGATCAGTTGCTATCGTTCTTTTAAACATTTGATATTCATTTTTTTCGAAAAGTCTATGCAATTTTTGAATGGGATTATTAGTTCCGGCACCGAGGCGCGTGCGTGTACAGACGAGCCGGTGGGTGGGACTACGATGCTCTATAGACACACACATCAGCTGCTGGCCAAACGTCATGGAACTCGTCAGTACAAGCCCCGCCCTGGTGCCGGAAGTAAAAATACCAATTTTGCATAGACTTTTCAAAAATGTTTAAAAAAACATTTAACATAAAGTTGCATCCAAAACGTTGTAATCCAAAAAGTTGTAAAAGCATTTTGCTGTGTTTTCAAGTATTTGGTATTTTCTTGCTTGTACATTATCTGTGCTATGGCTAGCAGGTAGCACGTAGCTGATTAGCCTCCATCGTGCTTTTAAACTCTTACAATTTGAATTTTTCGAAAAGTCTATGGCAAATTTGAAAGGGATTGTTACTTCCTGGCACCAGAAAGAGCCCGGATAAGGGCGGGACTGTGGAGCTCTATAGCCTGCTCTCACCCGCCTGACTTCCTCCATGAACACATAGGAACAGTCTGGGATTCCACGGTTTGGGCTGGATTTCAAATTTGAGAGCGACGGTGGGACTGACAAGCCCAGTGCAAACCAATCAGAGAAACACACTGCAAAAAGTAATCTAAAAGTAAGTCAAATATTCTTAATAAAAGTACTTGACTTTGATATGAGAAGATACAGTAGTGGTCAACAGTTTACATACCTTTTAAGTTTACATACCCTTTGAAT
>OMNZ01100554.1:0-14163 GCA_900303255.1 Lesueurigobius sanzi | reverse complement strand
CCAAGGGAGAAATTCAGGTGTCCAGCAACATAAAATCATTCATACAATGAGACATAAAAACACAGATTAAAACTTCCTAACGATAGTAAAAAAGGTGCACATGTTCAGACAGGGCTTTTAAACTCTTTATCCTTTTGTTATGATGCCACATGAATGAAACTTATTACCATAATTACCATGTTACTACACTTTAAGATTCCACATTATATTTCCATCGTCCTGTCACCATTCTATTACTGATGCTTCACTTATAAGTAAACTAATAGTTGAATAATAGTTGAATTGAACGCTGTTTTCCCGCTAGTGCGAGCCCCCACTACATGCTATAAATCTGGCTACTCCACTGCTTATTATGCCATACCGTGCAGCTATGGCACCTCCAACAATTAATCCCATCCACGTTTTTGACCTGCACATCCATCAAGTCACCCCCAAAACCCATCATCTGCGTCACCATGAAGCGGCGGTCCATCAAAGCAACAGCGGCGGCGCCCAAGGACAGCTTAGCTTTTACTCTTAAATATTATAAACAGTTAGCCGACCTTCCCTTCCTCCCCCGGTCGTCAGTCTGAGCGGGGTTACGCGACAGCACAGGTGGCAGCTCGTGTGCGCCGGCTGCAGCTGTGATTGCTCATATTACCTCCACTCTGCATTAGACTGTTGTTAAGTCAAGGTGCGCTGGCTGTGTTCGGCATGTGAGCAATGACTCCCCGGAATAGAGCGCGTTGCATCACTTACATCGCCTGTCAACTCTCGGCATGAATCATGCGGCGGAAAAAAGAGCTGCGTGTGCAAACAGTGGGTTCAGGGACTGTTCACACCACTCTGTTTACTCCGAGGATATTCTGTTCAAGTCTGATACGGAAATTGAGTAAATTACTATTATTTTATTTATATTGTTAGTGTAGGACAGGGGTAGGGAACCTATGGCTCGCAGTGCATTATGGTCCAAATGCATCAAATCCAATGTTGGTCATAAGTTACCATTCTTCTCCACGTGTGCATTGTCCAATCACGGTAAAAATAGTTTTTTCAATATGTAAAAACATGAAGTTGTCCAGGAACAGTCCAAATACCAAAGGCTGCTCTGTGGCCGTCAAAGTGAAACTTAAGTTTGCTGTTCACTTTGGGGCACATGGTTTTGTATTTTGTTTAGTATTGTGCCACAGGGGCATATTTTATCATTAAGAAGCTGTGGAAAATTGGAAAGCATTACCAATTAATCCTTCATCATATCATAAATACTGCCTAATAATACATATTTATTATTTCATAACTAAATGGTTACACCCCCAGTAAGAACTATTTTATGTATTGGATAACAGTATAACAACGTTGCTAAAAAAAAAAGAAAGAAAGAAAAAATGTATACATTTTGAGACTTATTGCTCTCTTGTTTAAAAAAATCACACATTTAGTTGTATTCAGAGTTAAAAAAAATATATATTGTATGGCTCTCACGGAAATAAATGTTAATTTTTGTGACATTTTTGGCTCTTTAAGCTAAAAAGGTTCCCGACCCCTGGTGTAGGACATCGCCAAGCTACTTCAGGGTCCAAACTGCTGAAAGTCCCATAGACAAACACAGCAAAAACAGCAGCTTTATCGCAATCTCCTGCTAAAATAACAAAAGATAAACGAACAATTACGGTTCTACACTAAATTACTATTTTTCCATTCAAAGATATTAGATTTATATTAAGCCTTCATCGTGTATGGAATGAAATAATTTGATAATTTATGTCAGAAAAGCATTGTTAAAGAAAATCCAGAGTAAATGTGTGGAATCATATGTTTAAAAAGAGCAGTGTACAAAGCTGAGCTGAGGCTGGTTAGAATACTCACAATCCCATTATAATGAATAGAATAAAGTGCATTTGATAGCTTTAAATCCTTTTGTAATTAGGACTCATTATGATGAATATCTATGTACCGTATTCATCTTAATGTTACTTTGTGAATTGGCAATTTAACAAAGAAAAGTTTTCTTTAAAATTTCACTTTAGTGACATAGAGGGAAAGTTCCACAGAAAACTGTCTCACTCATTCCTCATTGTCACAATAGGGATGGCACGACGACAACAGTTACGGATTATTTCAAGAGGGTCTGGTGCAGATGACGGAGGAGTGGAACTCCACAGCTCCACAGGAAATGCCGTCACCTCCACTTTTATTTTCGCGACTTAGTTCAATCAATCAATCAATCAATCAAAGTTTATTCATAAAGCGCTTTTCATACAAAGATGCAACTCAAAGTGCTTTACAGATTAAAAACACATTAAAAACAGAACATTTTTTTTTCGAAAAGTCTATGCCACTTTGAATGGGATTTTTACTTCCGGCACCAGCAGGGCTTGTACTGATTAGCTCAAAAATTAGACCCAAAAGTAATGACACCATCACTTAACAAGAGGAAATGCTGTGTGCATGGAGCGTGAATGATTAGTGCTAGATAGTCAGCTCGGGAGGGACGGTCTGCTATAATGAGTTGGTGTGTCTGAAAATATACCTAAACCAAACCCTAAACCTAGCCCTAACCATAACAACATCCCTGTTCCAAAACTTAACTTGAGATGTCATGAATTTTGCACAGCAGACTGTCCCTCCTGAGCCGACTATCTAGCTAGCATTAGCCAACGTGAATGTTCTATCCGGATTCTTTCCCATTTATCTTATTTTATCTTGATTATTATTTTGATTTTGCCTATCATTTTGTACAGCACCGTGTTATTTGTATCTGTGATAATAAGTGCTCTATATAAATAAACTTTACCCATTGAAATAAACGGTGAAGCCAATCCCTATATAAAAGTATGGTGAGGTATGGCATTCTAGTAATTTAAATAGAAGAAGAAGAAGAGCTTTATTTATATAGATTATTTATATAAATAGATTTTCCATCCATAACACATTAAAATATTGACCACTGAATGCGTATTAAAAAACCTTAACAGAAATGATTTAGCTCAGATGCCACTTTTACATGCTCATTCTTATCTAAAGTAAAAATTCAATACTAAAAAAATGTCCTTTGTTTTTTGCTATCAAAATAACCCTGAACTAACCACCTCCATATGGCAAGTGTACAGTAAAATCAGCAATCAACACACAGCATGCACGTCAAGTACATCCTTTAGGTGGTTTTGGGCTTGAAATAATTGCTACACCTTGTACATTCAATTCATGGTTTTCCAGTGTTCTCCTCGGGCAGCTTCCTAACTGCAATTTCACACAATGCTTAGCCGCTGTTCAACACCTCAGCCGGTCTGCACCTCTCGCACTTGAGCTAATAATGGAGCTGTGAGCGGTCTATAGTCCTTTCACGTCACCGCTGAGTTCATGGCCCCGTTTACTCACCGAAGAGCAGCTTGCACAACAACTTTGAGAACTTATAAATGCACCTTACATGTACAGTATTTCATAGTCTTTGTTTTTCTAGTTCTCCAGTTGAAGTTGCAACAGAGGAGAACCAGAGAAGAGCTCGTCAACCAGGGCATCATTCCACGTAAGTAACGCAACACTCACACATGTTGTAAATTTCAGTTCAAAATAGACCCAAGACCCAATCCAACATTTTAACAGTTATTCTAAATGTAGCTCGTCGCTCTATAGCACGGTCATTCATCTTGATACGTTTTATTTTTAACTGCTTATTTTCAATATTTTTTTCTTAACAGTAATTAAAAAGAAGCAGTAAAAAAAAAAAGGAAAGAAAGAAAATCTGGAAAACATAATTGTAGGTTATTTAGTTAGCAGTTTTGACATTATAACTATATTATCTATTTTATTAACTTTGTTCATGTAGGATATTCACGTGATTTTAACACCATATTCTATCAATGAACCATACATGTAGTTTTTATTCTTGAGTCATAGGAGCATTTGGAAATGTTGCCATAGCTGAAGTTATATTTCTTTTGCTCTTTGTGTAGTCAGCAAAAATAAATCCATAGACAAGAACTATATAGTTACAAGGAGGAAACAAATATTAGTCCAGGAGGCAAAGATCCTTCAGTCTTCATTTGTACTCGTAGTTGAAGTGTAGGATGTTTCGATCTTTGTAAAATGAGTAGACTTAACACGCTCATGGGTCGCTTAAGAGGAAACCAGTAGGAGGAGTAACCTCTAAGTCCCACCTCTCTTAGTACTAAAGGTTGTCAAAACATCTTAACCTATTCACACATAATAAGTGCTCGCTACCTTCCTATTGTCTCACCCTTGGCTTAGTTCTAAGGCTGTTGACACTTCTCTATGGCCCTGCCCTGCGCCATGGTCCAGCTAAATTAGCATGACAGAGATGGTTTCGGTCTACAGTTGTTGTTTCTGTCTAAGAAAACTGTTATAGACTGGGTCTAAATTAAACCTGAGGCCACCATTGTGATTCATGGATGGATACATATATTTTAACAAATATGGCTTCTTTGACTCCTCTCTCAAACCATCTATTTTCTTTGGTTAAAATCTTAACCTCACTGTCTTCAAATGAGTGATTGGTGGCTTTGAGATAGAGATGCACAGCCGACTGAGGGCCGCTACAGCCCTCTCTTCGGTGTTGATAAAGCCTCCTATGAAATAATTGTTTCGTCTCTCCAATTTCCTTTGCATTCCTCTCCTTTGCAGTGGATTGAGTAAACTACGTTGCTCTGTTTGTGGTTTGGGATTTTGTCTTCAGCGTGAACTCATTTTTGTCTTAATGTATTCATTGGTTTGAAATAAACTGGGATTTTATGTTGTCTAAAGATCCTCTGCATTTTGCACTCTGCACTAGCTACATAAGGCACAGCTACGGCGACGGTGGCGCAAGTAGTAGAGCGGGTCGTCTTGTGATCGGAGGGTTAGCGGTTCGATCCCCGCAGGTGCACACTGTCGTTGTGTCCTTGGGCAAGACACTTCACCCACCTTGCCTCCAGTGTCTGCGTACATTGGTGTATGAATGAGAGTGTGAATGGGTGAGTGGTTCCTTGATGTAAAGCGCTTTGAGTGCCTAAAGCAGGTAGAAAAGCGCTATATAAATGTGACCATTTACCATTTAGCTACTCCTCTCCTTTGTTCCGTCACCTCGTTTTTCAGTTCATATTAATGCCATTGACATCCAAAATAATATTTTAGGAGACCAGTCCTTCACAATCTTCAAACTGTTTTAATAAGGTAATTGTTACTTGTTAGTCCATTGCGCTGTTTGTGGACATCACATGTTGTATTGGCATTTAAGTGGGGAGTTAGTCAAGTCAGTAAATGCCAATGCATTTAGATAATGTCATATGGGGAAAGGTTATTGCCATAGAGCAGCCTGAGAATAGGGTTTGCAAGTCAACAACGCTAAATACTGTATTGCTATTGTGTGGGTTATAAGTGATGGCTTTCTATATGATTAGTTGCTTTTATACTGAACGCATATTTATAAAAGATGACATGAGAAAGCTATGAAGGAGCCGGTCTTTGTGACGACACGATATCAAAGAGTCAAAATCACAACAACAAGCTAGACCAGTGGAAACCCAGAGGTGAAGAAGCAAAACGTCTTCAAGTCTAAACAACACAGTTCAGATGACGACTTTTGCATTGGTGGGAAAGCCTAAACTCAGACAAAAATGAGTAATAATGAGTAGTAATCAAAGGGATAAACATTGGCACTGGTAGGTAGAAAGACAGGGATGTCATGAAGGGAGAGTAGATAGATTTTTTGGGTGAAAATAAGAGGAGGCGATAGAGAGGCTCATGGGGAGGGTCTTGTGACAAAGCTGAACACAGGAGGAAGAAGGAGGGGGGAAGAAAGTGCATTTGTATGAATGAGTCGAGAGGTGCTTGGTTTAGAGACAAAGATTTAACGTGGTGTGGTCGGCTGAGAGCAAAAGAACGGTTGAATTTATGCTTTTGCTTAGCTCATGTTAGGGAAGAGTATGTATGAGGCACTTTGACTAGATAAAAATGGACAAATAAGAACTTACAGAATTGAATTAAGCTTTAACTAATGGAAGTGAGGATGTTGCCCTGTAAGCTCCTCAAACTGCCATAGCATCAGGCACACCAAACTGAGGGGCTCCTTCTGCTTTCTGCCTCCCCTTTATAGTTTTGTGTATTGACAGAATTATGTTCTATCACACCCTATACTTGAAGGACCCTAAACTATGTCCATATGAAACATCGGTGGAAAACAACCTATTATGAAGCCTGTGACGCACAAAATAGTGTCTTTTCATTTCCTACATCCCTATTACTTCCTCCTCCTCTGCCCTTTGCACTGTTGTCCCACTTCTCTTCCGGCTGCCTCCTTGCATTTTTCTCCAATCCCAAATTCTTCGCCGGAATCCCATGGCTGATGCGTGGAGCTTGACAGACAGGTTGCCTTATCGCTCCTTTGTGGGTGGGTTAGGGGGGGTGACGGAGGGGTGAGGGAGGGAAGAAGGGAGGGGTGTCCCTTGGGTGCAGTGGAGTGACTGCCAGTGCAGCTCAGCCACGTGCACTGAGGCTTGAGCCAGTACCAGTAGTGCTGCCTTAGGGCTAATCCCACACTAAAGTGAGTGTGTGAGGTGGGGAATACAGTATAAGGAGCGCAACATGCTTCCTGCCTGAGTTTAAGCTCATTCGATGGACTGTTGGCGTGAAATTACAAGAGCTGGTTCATATCCAGTGCTTGTAAAGGCTGTTTAAAACATAAAGCTATATCTGGTATGGTAGCTAGTATTTACTACATCTTATTGTATAATATCAGTCCACACAAGCATATGCATTTACCTACAGAGAAGATTTTTGTGTTTGTTTGTCTTGTCAACCTACTGCACTGCTTTCAGTAGCTAGTGCCACTTTCTTAGAAAACAATTTTTCTATTATCCACTGAAAAAGCATAGACACCTATTGAGTTGTTTTTATCATGATTTTATCTATTTAGACTTATCCAATGCTTACTCAATGATCATTTGTGGGGGGAAATAACACATTAAATTAGTATTTAGGTTGCAGCTTGTTCTTGGGTGTCATCGGGCACCAAGTTCTAACACAACGATGAGTGATTGAATGACATTGCACTGCATTTGCAATTATACACAGGTCTACAATTATTAGAGTGGGTTTAAGAAGTTATTCTCCCCCTCACTGCTTATTTTTTTTTGAGGGGGGCAAAAATTTCTGCTTAGGGCACCAAAATGGCTAGCAGCGGCCCTGTAGGCCCTGATGGAGGGTCTCTGGTCTAAACTATTGTAAATCTCAAAACACATTGCGGCGCTGTTTAGCTGTTTACAATATAAAGCATTTGAGGATCTCATTGGGCAACCTGTAGACAAACCAAAGCAGCTACATCTTTATGGAGACAAGCTGGTGATGCCTGAGGAGATTCAAGCCTGCTCACAGAAGAGAAATGTTTTTTGATGCTTTATTTACCAACAAAACCCCCCAAAATATTATAGATACTTGTATTTCAATCTCTTATTGGGATATATGCTACACAGGATTTAAAGTAATAAAGTGTGTTACAAATAGAAATATTCTGACAGTTGATGTTTTAAAGTGGGCTAAAGTTAGCAGGAAGTTAGCATGTTCGGACTTCAATATAAAGTGTTTAGCCGTTCATTGTGTCTTAATTTGATCACATTCCACATCAAATTCAAATGCCCTTATAACAGAGTAATTTTACAGCTTCTTATATTTCAATATTGCTTCATTTTTGATCTATGAACGGCTAAACACTTTATATTGAAGTCCGAACATGCTAACTTCCTGCTAACTTTAGCTCACTTCAAAAAAATAACTGTCCGCTGTGTGAATTTTCTACAGCAAAACAATTTCTTGATTTGTTTACCTCTTATATCAGACAAATATATAAAACGCATAAAATGTAATTTTTCAGACGTAAATGTGAAGATCTCAGTCGATGTTTCCACATTCATCTCAATGGACGCAGCCTCTGGTTACATCGAAAAGGGGGTGTTAACCTTTTCATTGCGGCCCTCTATAAAGTAGGATAAACACCTTGCATTGGATTAATCTTGCATTACTTGCTCTTTAACATATTATTTTAAGATTGAAACAAAGCAAACGATTATTATAAGCATTACAGCTCTAAACACTACTATGCCTTCAAGCTCAGCAAAGGGACCATAAGGAGTGGACCTAGAGTTTACGCTTTTATTTATTTATTATTGTGGAAGATTCACTGAAACGAAGCGTAGAGTAAAAATCAATACGTTTCTTGCATTCAACAGAGCACGCCCCAAGACATTTGTGCTGGGTACTGCCCTGTTTAATCTACTGGTGGAAGCTATGGAAACTCCAAATGTCACACTGTTATCTGTAATATTTATTCAGATCATCTGCCGCGGCTAAGAGCAAAGACACATGCTGCTGCCTCGGAGACACAGGGAGGAATCTTATTGTTTTAGTAATACTGTATGTGTCTTTTAAAGAAGAGACTGACTTTAAATAAAACATATATATACTGTATATCCAGGGCTGTTTTATTCACACAAGTTTATACTTAAGCATAACGGGAATTTTAGATCTTTCTGAATAGGGCAGCCAGAAAAACAATGCATAAGGCTCAAAAAGCTGCTAAATGGTGGTCTCTCCAGTGTAACTTACTCGCTCTCTTACATTATATTTAAAAGCCATGTCAGCCCGTAGGCATTAAGGTTTTCAGTAGCACTAATCCCTGCCTTTTGCATAATTACAGAGCCACAGAAGTGTTATTTGAGTCATTTGTAATAGCTGGGCCAACTCTGAAATACCATTGGTGGAGCAGATACCCCCCGAGGAGTTCATCCCATTTGATTTTTCAGCCTTTTAACGCTGCCTGGTAATTGGACCACTACTGCACAGTCTCGAATGCTTTTGTAAAATTCGGGTGAAAAAAAAACATTCAACACTGGTATAGTCATTTCGAATATCATTTTTGGGCCTACAACAAAGTAAGGTCCACTATTTTTTCCACTGAATCGAGATATGCATGGACTTTCTTTTTTTCTATTTCTTTCATACTGTACTTGTAAAAAAAAAATGGTTTGCTACTCTTTTTGTTTTGTCAATCTATAATGCCAAGTGTTACAACCTCGGGTGGAATACTAGGGGTTAAAGAAGAAACCCAAAGACGTTAAATTAGGAATAAAATTGTGTGGTTAATGTAACAAAAATAGGTAAACTGAACAAAAGGTGTCCCTATATATAAATATTTACAACTAAATTGATTACAGGTTAAAAAAAACTAATATTAGCAACAGAAATAAAACAAGAACAATTAACTAACTCTAATTAAGCAAAAACAAATAGCAAAAAGCTCCTAAACTTGACCAAAAAGGAACTACCGTATAAGTTGCACTTTTTCTGGTCCTGTGACTTATACTCAGGTGCGACTTATATATTAAAATATATCATTTCACATTGTTACAGTTTTGACACTGACAACCACGAGAGGGCACTCTAGGCTTGTGTACTGGTATTTGCTACTACGTTGTGTTACGCTAGCACACCGTACACCTATTCAGCCTGTTGCTCTCTATAGACCTTTCTCAGTCATGTGACTTGGAATGGAATGCCAGCCTGTTGGTTGGCATTCCGCTGATTTGCTGAAGCGGTGTCCTAATGGGCCCATCTCTCTAAATAAGTACAGATTCTGGTCATTATACTGGTTTATTTGTGCTTTCCAGCTCGTACTCTTCAAGTTACGTTTGATTTGATAATAATTGGCTCAAACTTTGCGTAGATGTGCCTCTGAGCACATGAGCCAGGGGCGGAGTTATCATCTTGCAGCCTGGGGCTCAGGTTGGTGTCCCTTGGATACAGGGGGGCCAGAAAAAACACATCTAGGTCCATTTTATTACATTTTAAGCATTGTATTTAATTAAATAGCTGAAGCACATTAAATGTGTTTCACAGAAAACTTATAAAACCCACTTTGACCACTGTTACTGTGGTAACCGCCAAGTGCTTGATTGACAGTCGCTTCAGTGACAGTCGCTTCCAATGACAAAATGAACAATGGAAATGAGACGTAACCAACCTTTAAAATGAGCCATTTTAATCTAGATTAATCTAGATTAACTCCAAAATTAATGTAGATTAATCTAGATTTAAAAAAAATAATCTATACCCACCTCTACAATAAATAAAAACGAAATATTAAAAAATGTTCTCAAGGAAAGGATCTTGGCCTAAAGATGATTCTGTGACCCACTTTGGCCCGACCCATCAGTTGAGAACCACTGCTTTCAGTGGTCAATACTAACCCTCTACATGTCTTTGTTTGCAGCTATGAAAATTTCAACCTCCTTCCACGAACAGAAACGGAGCCTTGAACGTGCACGAGTAAGTATTGGTTGTAAACACGGTCTTACCCTAGATAAAGGAACGACAAAGCTTTGTATGGTCCAATACTCTTGTCTAGGGTTGCACAATACAGTACATTGCAAAATAATCAAAAATTCCAAAACTGACTACAAAACCAAAAACTCAATTGTGTGCAATAATGCCAAGCGGCTCCATTTGACCGAGATCACATTTGTATCATATCGTGCAGTTCCAGAATACAACTGTGTCCGTTTTCCTTTACAGACTGAAGACTATCTGAAGAGAAAGATCCAGAGGCGTCCCGAGCGCGGGGAGCTGATCAGAATGCACATCTTGGAGGGTGAGAGGCGTGTGTCAACCCTGTCTGCCTGAACACTCCACCAGGCTGACAAACTCGGATGGTGTTTTGACAGAAAGGTTAAAACAGTCTACCCACTGTGTGCTTTCAGAGACGCCATCGGAGGCTTTGGTGCAGGCCCAACAGTGGCATCTGAAAAGAGCTCGTCTCGCGGATAATTTGAATGATAAGATTTCCCAGCGGCCCGGGCCCATGGAGCTCATCCACAAGAACATCCTCCCTGTGCACTCTAACATCAAGCACGTCATCATAGGTGAGGTAACCCTGGTTCAGATGGGCCTTCTGTGACAGCCAGGACAGGAGAGCATTTAAAGGAGAGAGATTGTGCAAAATGGAGCTTTTAACCATGTTATAGCGTTGTCTGTCGGGATAGGTATCATTAAGGATTTATCAATACTCCTTATCAACCCAGTACTTTAACAGTACTCTTATTGGTTCAATGTGAAAAATATATATATTTATTGTCCTACATTTGGACCTGATTTATATCCAAATCAAGTTTAGCACATCCAAACATTATAAAACCAAAATAAGTATTAAATAAATACTATTTAAGATTTAGTTTCCTTGGGTTTAGTGTTTTAAACACCTAGTTCTGTTATTCACAGGCTGTAGGTTATATTTGACTCTAGGGGGCGGGGCCTAGATGACAACTTACTGCTGTAAATTAAACTAGAGCCATACTTACTCCATGGTGTCACACATGTCTTGTGACTGCGCTCCTGGATCACACTGGCGTGCACGGGGGAGCGCGTTGCATTTGTGCGCGTGCACGTGGTAGCACATTTGAGGGCGTGCACGGGGGATCCTTCCGCAGAGAAATAGACTCATCCTGAAACTGTTTTAGTTTAGGACCGACCACTAATGAATGAAAACGACGGTGCGTGGCTAAAGCAGCGCTGTGGAGTGTCTTTTCAACACGAGGAACATTTAGCAAGAGGTTTCCCAGCATCAGAGCACCGGTGTCTGCCTAGTCAGAGCAGCACGGTGAGAGAGACTGGGATGCAGCACGGAGAAGGGGCGGGGCCGAGGCAGCACTGGGCAGCACAGATCAGAGATGCAGGGAATGATTTGAGCATGTGACATTAGCGCGACTCCTCAGCACCGACAAGAGGGCTAAGGCTAGAGCTTAATCGGTCCAAGTGGACTGGCACACATGGTCCCGGGGCCGTTATGAAATCGGGTTTTCGGTACCCATCCCTAGTTGTCTGCTTGTCAAAACCATACCTGGTAGTATTGAGTAATCCTGTTAACCTTATCCACTCTGAGTAGTTATTCTGTCAAAGTACGTTCATCACGGTGCCGTGGAGTTGCTAATGCAGTTTGCAGCAACAGACAGCTTGTTTTCACTGTGTCATTCCCAGCACTGCTTGCAGAGGGAGCTCCAAATTAAATCCAGTGCTGAGGTACTGAAAATAATGTTTCAAATCCTAAAACATGAAAGGAAATATGAAATTATGAACTGCAATAGGCTTTGAAGAGCCATAACATCGGAGCATTCTGATTCAGACACTTATTATTAGAATTCTTTAAATCAATCAAAAAATTGAATCATCAAACTTTGGGAAGCAAATGCAGATAGGGCCTAATGCAGAACAAAATTCTAATTCTATTTATTCATTGGTTTCAAGAGCGTAAAATTAGAACCATTGTCACAGGTGTAAAAAAAATAAATAAATAAAAAGAAAGAAATATTGCGATTCAATCTTTAGAACACATAAAATGATGTAAAAATATCATCCATAAGTGAAAAATGTGTGTGTGAAAAACAGCGCTTTAGACATGGACACATGGAAGGAAGGCCGGTGACATGTCTTGCTCAAACATGTGTTGTATAACAAACGTGTCTCTTTTTAAAGTAAATGTATTATAAAGTTAGCATTTCTGATAAATCCGTAAAAATGTCACTTTTTTGTGCGTGCAGCTGAACGATTTCCTGACTTTTTCAAACGATCTGGTGCAACAAATTTACGGGATTGATTCTTTTTATACAAACATGCCCCGGAGAAAAGAGGAACTTGCGCGCGATGATCTAGTTTTTGTGCAGTCACTTACGACAAATGGAGCGCTTTTATTGGACAGCTGGCATTTAAAACAGCTGGAAGAGGGCTCACATTGGCACATTACAGTTGCTAATTATGAACATTCAATTACATAAGTGATTGAGCAAGCCATTACTAAGAGACGTGAGACGTAACAGTCACTACAGCATTATGCAGCCTTCAAGATGTCACCATTGATTCATGACTCATTAATAAGGCTGCGCTGATAGCATTAGCATTATATTAGCATTAGCATGACAACAGTCTCACACACAGCATTCACACATAAGTGTGACTTTGACCTTTTATTATTATTTGCACTTTTTATGTTTGTGAAGGCTCTCAGTCTTCCTGGAAAAATCCATTGTTGTAGATATATATTTAGTTATCATTAATTGGACTGTGTTGGTTGGTTTTGCTTACAGTGGGGACAAAAAATATTTAGTCAGCCACAATTGTGTGAGTTCTCCCTCCAAAAGGTGAGAGAGGCCTGTAATTTTCATCATAGATACACCTAAAAAAAATCCAGAAAAATGCCATTGTCTGATTTTTAAAGATTTTTTTTGCAAATTATGGTAGAAAATAAGTATTTGGTCAATAACAAACCCTTTTTTGGCAATGACAGAAGTTAAACATTTTCTGTAAGTCTTCACAAGGTTTTCACACACTGTTGCTGGTATTTTGGCCCATTCTTCCATGCAGATCTCCTCTAGAGCAGTGATGTTTTGGGGTTGTCGCTGGGGAACACAGACTTTCAACTCCCTCCAAAGATTTTCTATGTGATTGAGATCTGGAGACTGGCTAGGCCTCTCCAGGACCTTGAAATGCTTCTTACGAAGCCAATCCTTCATTGCCCGGGTGGTGTGTTTGGGATTATTGTCATGCTGAAAGACCCAGCCATGTTTCATCTTCAATGCCTTTGCTGATGGAAGGAGGTTTTCACTCAAAATCTCACCATACATGGCCCCATTCATTATTTTCTTTACACGGATCAGTTGTCCTGGTCCCTTTGCAGAAAAACAGCCCCAAAGCATGATGTTTCCACCCCCATGCTTCACAGTAGGTATGGTGTTATTTGGATGCAACTCTCCTCCAAACACGGCGAGTTAAGTTTTTACCAAAAAGTTCTATTTTGGTTTCATCTGACCATATGATATTTTCCCAATCCTCTTCTGGATCATCCAAACGCTCTCTAGCAAACTTCAGACGGGCCTGGACATGCACTGGCTTAAGCAGGGGGACACGTCTGGCACTGTAGTATTTGAGTCCTTGGCTAATAATTGCTCCCACAGTTGATTTCTTCACACCAAGCTGCTTACCTATTGCAGATTCAGTCTTCCCAGCCTGGTGCAGGTCTACAATTTTGTTTCTGGTGTCCTTTGACAGCTCTTTGTTCTTGGCCATAGTGGAGTTTGGAGTGTGACTGTTTGAGGTTGTAGACAGGTGTTTTTTTTTTACTGATAACGAGTTCAAACAGGTGCCATTAAT
>OMNZ01100549.1:0-11953 GCA_900303255.1 Lesueurigobius sanzi | reverse complement strand
GACAACGGATAAAATATTTCAAAATCCCAACTTTACACCTATTGGGAATTTCTTCTTTCTCAAATGTATGTCTCAAAACATACATCCTTCAGTTCATTTCACATTTTAAGCACCTGCCCCTAAAGCCTCAACATTAGCTGTGACCTCCGTCTGCCGCTGGTCCTGAGTGCACATGCTAATTATATCGCATCCACAATGATATAAAAAATGACGACGATATCCAAAACTCATACTGGTATATCAATATAGACCTTTCTCGGTCATGTGACTTGGAATGGAATGCCGGCCTGTTGGTTGGCATTCCGCTGATTTGCTCCATCTGCTCCATGTTATTAGCTGTTATTTACAATGGTGTTACTGGCCTTGACGCTCTCCAAGACGGTTCAGCACTTGAGTGGTCAGGTCAGACAACGATATCTGAACAAATGCTCATTTGTCGGAGCTCAGGACCCGTCATGTGACTTTTGCTGCCCACAAGACTCTGATTGGTCAGAGCATAGAGATATAGCATGTTTTGATTTGAATTGCTTGCAGCAACCCATTGTTGCAACATAAGTTCCACTGCTGATGATGTCAGCTGAGAAAGGTCTATACGATACGATATGGCCCTGTCCTAATAATGATAAATAATAAACTATGGAAGGATATAAAAAATATTTAGAACTATAAGGCATGCATGAAAGTAGAATAAGATAGAAAAATCTAATAAAATAGTAATTTAACTCAATTCGAGACAGCAGCGTAAATGGTGAATTACAGATTAGCAGCAAATGAGAGTGTGGACATACCACATAGTGCAAATAGAGCAGTGAAAATGGAACAGGTTATTCAGTTTACATTAGTCTGATATAGAGTTATTAAGTGTTCATGGCTCTGAAACAAAGTTATTGAATGTTATTGAGTGTTATTGAGTGTTCATGAGCCTAATAGCGGAGGAAAAGAAGCTGTTTTTGTGGCGGGAGGTTCTGGTCTGGATGGACTGTAGCCTCCTCCCTGAGGGGAGAGGGTTAAACAGTTTGTGACCAGAGTGGGAAGGGTCAGCTGTGATCCGACCTGCACGCCCCCGGGTCCTGGAGACGTACAGGTTCTGGAGAGATGGAGGTTTACCTTCTCAGCAGGACACACAATTCGCTGCAGCTGAAGCTGAAAGAACAAAATAGCCTCCTAACTGCATGTTGTTGAACATGACTTATTGCACAGGCAGCGCTGCAGTGAGCTTACATTTTTCATTAGGTCTGACACCTCCCTGTCCTCCTCAAACTTTGTGTGGATTTGTCTCTCATGCACAGCCCATTTTTTCTCTCATAATCTCCTGAAGTTTCCACTGCTGCACTTCACTGTTTGTCTTCATTACTTTAATTCAGACTCATACAAGTGAGTACTGCTTGAATTTAAATCATCATCAGCTCTAGTCCCCCACAAAACAAGAAAAGAGAACGAGACAAACTGCTCCAACCTTTATGAAAGGATTTGAATGGCATGAATGGATTGGTATGAGGTGAATATCAAATTAGCATTGATCTTATCAGTAGACATTGTTGGATCTGACACAGACAAAGCAGATTGTGGTCGGCTTCAGGACATTACCACACTCACCGGTGAACATACAGGGGGTAGACAGTTTTAAGTACCTGGGTGTTCACTTCAACAAGAAACTGGACTGAGGAGCCAAAGTCAGACCATCTCTTCTTTCTTTTGACATGTCTTTGTAAAGAATAGGAAAAGCGTGTAGGATGGTTGGCCAGGCTAGTGGTCTGCTGGGCCCAGAGCAGCACAGGACGAGACTGAACAAGCTGGTCAGGAGGGCTAGCTCTGTGCTGGCCTGCCCATTGGACTCTGGTGGAGAGGGGAGAGGAGGGAGTTGGCCAAGCTCACATACAGTATATCATGAACAACACCTCTCACCCACAGCACAGGACTGTAGAGGAGCTAAGCAGCTCCTTCAGTGACAGACTGAGACACCCTCAGTGCAAGAAGGAGCAGGTCCTTCATACCCACCGCTGACTGTATTCTTCTGTAAAGTTACTATGTGCGATGACAATATTATACTATGAGCAATAATCACAGTGTTTACAAATACCTGCAATCCATTTCACGTTATCAATCACAACCACCTGACTTTAACCATCTGTAATATACTTATCTGCCAACTCTTTATTCTGTTATTATTTTCACCTGTTTGCAAATGTATCTTCTTCCTCAATGGTTAACTATTTGCAGCCCCTGTGTGTTCATTTTGTTTACTTTTTTTTTTGGAACTGTCAAATTCTCCATTGTGAGATCAAAAAAGTGTTTGTCTTTTTGTTTGTTTGTTTGTATTGTTTAGAGTTTATTTATCTTTTTGCAAAAAAACATTCACTGCTTTACAAAAGATACATTCAACTCAATCCCATAATGTTTGTGTCTTTTGAGTGCCCTTGGGCATTATGTACTATGCAAGGCATGTCAGGAACCTTTCTAAACAAACAAACAAAACAAAAAAAATCTTTGAAATATTGCAGAAAAAAAACAATAGTGGTATTACGGGCCGTGTTGCCACAGTTACCCTGAAAAAGTCATCTGATTACTCATAGCTAATTACTCCTTTTAAAGGTAATTTAGATACTTTACTGATTGCTTAAGTTAGATTATAAGTTACTTTATTAGTTACTTTCAGCAGCTGTCGACAACAGCTCCAACACAAATGATCGGTTTATTAGAAGTACATTTTAACAGTAACATCAACAGTTGGTGAGTCGTCCTCAGCTGAAAACATGACGTATCACAGACGTAGCATCACTCCCCGACACACAAGAATAAAGCAAATATATAGTTTTACTGAGGAAAATAGTAACTCATAGACTTGGATTAAAGTAAGTTACTGGTTTAGCAAAGTAATGCATTAGATTACTCGTTACTCAAAAAGGGGATCATATTAGAGTAACTAAGGCTTGGTTCCACCTGTCCTACTCTACACTGCTCTACTCCACTATACCTGCTTTTGAAGTGTGTCCATCAGCCCACATAACTGCTAAATGGTGCTTTTTTAGTACCTGCTTGGCCCTGGTCCTAACCAGGCCAAGTAGGTACTTAGCCTGGCCAGCCACTCCTGCTTTCTTTCAAGTCTTTGTAAAGAATAGGAAAAGTGTGTAGATTGGAAGGCCTGGCTAACAGGTACGTTTTTATGAACATAAACCTATACAGCACACACAGCAAAGACATATTCATGGAACAGACTCTACAAAGTAATGGAAACAAAACCATGCTAAGTAGAGTAGAGCTGAAAGGTAAAGTAGGGTAGGGTATGTGGAAACAAGCCATAAGTTACTGGCATCGCTGATTACAGGTATCAGTTTTCTATATAGCAAGTTTTGAAGCCTGGTGGCACAAAAGAAACAGATTATTTCAGCTCAAATAAACAATAAAATATGTAAAGTTGGTTAACAGATAATACAGCACTACAGGTATAGATAGAAGTATACTCCAGCATCGTAAACCAAGCATTGTTAAAGTACTGGTATCGTACCCAGTGTTAGTGAGACATGGACATGAGCCATAAACTTAAACTCGTCTCATAAACAGTAAATGAAAGCGGAGCAGACACAGTCCGTTTACTGCCGTGTTGTAAGGCCACACAGGGACATTTCATTTACGATTAGCCTAACATCCTCCTGTCCTGCAGTCAGACTTAAGTCTCTAACCTCATGAGTTTTAAAATAACAAGCTCCCTGCAGCTAATGCTGATACAGTGTCCTAATACTCCCCAGTCTTCAGGCACTCGAGTCTTTTTGTGAGGACATCAGATGTGCATAGGATAATTATAACATGCATCAGTCACATCCAACATGTCACCGGTCCCGGGGCAGTCGGGACAGTTGACCCCAGTGTCAGCACTCTGCTTTTGTTTTGTGGTTGCCCCAAGCAGCAAGGCCAAAGGGTTGATGACATCAGCGTGAACATTACGCAAAGTGCTTTTACACGGGTTCCTGCATCAACTCAAAGTCCCCGAATGTGCAACTGCAGGCTTTAATACGTTTTAGCATCTTTAATTTATGAGTTACACTGGTCTGGTGACACAGGCTTTCAGTTTTCAAAAAGGGTTTCATAAGTCACTGTTTATTATTGTTCCAGCAACAAAAGTAAAAGAAGACAATAGTAATGTGTGGTTATTATTTTTTCTTTTTATCTAATATAATTGGTGTTGTGCCCTTTGTTTCATTGTTGCCCCTTGCAGTCCAATTTACCAGCTTAATCTATTTGGTGATGTTGCACCGTCTAGGATTAATAAAATATCATTATTCTTACTAAAAACGAGCACAGAATGTTTTGTTTCTGTTCTTTTATACCACATGCTTCAAACTATTATGACAAACACTCCATAACAGTCTAGTAAACATTCAAAATTTAGAAAGAAGGAGAAGAAGAAGAAATTGATACATCATGAAGTCATTCTTTTACACATTAAACTTGAAAGTCAAAGTCTTAAAATGGCCTTGTGGTATCGTTACATCTAGTGGTGGAAAAACATAAGCATTAGTTGGTACTTTTTTACTTTAACTGTCAGCATAAGATTGAAGAGATACACAACATGTAACGGAAAACAACAACACGTGTCCTTTTGTGCCGACACGTCTCTGACAAACTGAAGGTCGCAGAGGTCAAAAAGAAAGATATTTCAGTGACCATTCCCTTGAATAGTCTGACCCTTAATTAGCAAAATGTGCATACAATATTTGTGTGTCACACTCAGTCCCTCCGTGTGACGCTGCTGTTGGAGGACTAAATTGAAACCCTTCTTGTTCCGTGATGCTCATTGTTGATCTGTCATGGCGTTTCTCTGCAGGCGCTGACTGAGGACAGTTGTCTTTGACAAATCCAGACACTATCAAGACTCTGGAAACACACTCTTCACAATCCAAATAAAAAACTTCAAACTCATCACAAATGAATGATCTTCGTAGCACTTTAATCAACTTGTTGTTAAAGTTGTCTTGTAAGTGTGTAAAGCTGTCGTTAACTTCTGAGCATGAACGTTCATCACTAACCCGTGAACGTTCTGTACCAGATGGAAATGCAGAGCTGCAAACAGACATTTATTTATGAGAAAGTGTTGGTGAATTTACTTCAGGCAAATTACTGGCGTTGGAGATATAAGACCTCCCACTGACACAGCGTCTGGCAGAAGTAAGAAAAAAAAAAACCTGCTATTCAAGATCGACTAAGAGGAGAGTCGAAGGTGAACACACTAATGTTTCATTACCATCTATGCAATTATGAAGAAAGAAAAGTAAGTCTCTAGCCCCTGTCAGGAGTTATGAAATGTTAAAGAAATTATTAAAATGCTCTGTCCAGCCACTAGGGGGCAGCCCAGATTTTTTTTTTAATGAAGGAATTCCACACCGCTCCAGCAGAGGGCACTGACACTGTCTTATGGCCATACCACCTTTGCTCTGGCTGATCCTGTCAGATTTCTGTAGTAGGCCCGCATAACTATGAAGGGGGCTAACTGGGCAATTGCTGAGAGGGGACTGTTGTGGCATTACACACATTATTAATATGATTGCTATTGAAGTACAGTGAATACACAAACCAGTCTGACCCCACAGGACAGACTTACACCAGCCACGGGCTCCTTCCTGACACCCCATGGTGCTCCCAGCCAGTTGGTCAATCTGATTTACATCTGTACGAAGAATGAGTCAGAGGCACTCGGATACATCAAAGGTTCTTAGTTTAATTCGCCAAAATTGATTTACATTGCGTCTCTGGAGTAAACCCTTATAATGCGGTCCTCACTTGGTGTCTGTCCAGCGCTGTGACCAGAGCTGGTCGAGATTCTCTCCGGATGCATTCGTTATTAAACTAATTTGGATAATAGACAAACACGGTTCATTCTCCTGATTTATGTGGAGCAGATTCCACCACAATTTTGGCGTTGTTGGCAGGATGCACCGACACAAAAAAATCATTAGTCTCCCTAAAAATGAAATTCTAAAAGCACAAATGGCAGCTAAAGGACCAGCTGAAAATATAATTTATTTTCTAAAATGCACATGAATGCAAAAAAAAAAAATCACATCTGAATAAAAAATTAAAAAAACTGCAGGACTCTTAGACTCCCCCAGGTCAAAAGTGAAATATTTCTGCAATCTCTATGTCATTTTTCGCCCAGCCCTACATTATATTTACATTTATTTTTTGGTAAGATCGTTCAGCCCTAAAGAGGACCTTGAAAATCTTGAGGGAAAAAAATCGCAATTAGATTATTTTCCAAAATCGTTCAGCCCTATTCAGCACCCATTCCTTAAAGTCTCATCTGGTCATTTGTCAAAACCTACAGTACACGCTCGCCTTCTTTTCTCCATTATCTTCCACCCTTTGTTAAATGTCACAATCTTTCTTCCAGTTTGAACGATTATTATATTCCACCCAATAACTTTAAGGTGTGCCTCGGCTCAAGCCCATTTTCTTATCCATCAAACGGTGTCTCCATTTGCTATGACAAAGTTGATAGTCTCACAGAGAGAGAGAGAGGGAGACAATCAGTTTTCTATCCAGTCTTTGTTCAAATTTAATCTTACAATCTCACTGGGGGTCTTATCCACAGTGGCAGAATGTTGGAGTGTGACATGGACATGCAGATCGGTACAGCATCTTCAGTGATACGGTTGCTGTTGAAGGAAGAACTGAGCCCTCGGATTACCACTTTACTTATACCCTTTAGGATTCCCCTGTGTTAAATCAACTGCTACACAAACTAACCTGTACCACACTCCATCAGATGAATTAATAGCATGGTCAGAATGAGAAGACTCGTATTATATTCACTGTGGGTGGAATGTTTTTTGTAATCTCCTTTTGTATTGTGTTTAGGCTTGTCGCTGACTTCTACTCCATATTAAATGTCTACCTTGGGAGTCCAGCAACAAAAGAAAGAGTTTGTCAATTTACATAAATATTCAGAGAAATCAACAATCATTTTTGAAGGGCTCCTTTCAGTTTTATTCAGATTGCCTCAGTGTGATGTGAAGCTAAAAGGCTCCATGTGAAACTGATGATTGTAATGGCTGTTATTTGGTGAACTGCTGCTGATGTTGCTGCTTGGGGGCACTATTGAAGTCTGGCGGAATTTCACCCTCAAATTGGAGTGAACTGTCAAATCTGGAACAAAGAGTTCTGATCTTTTCCCACATTTAATCAGCATAAGCATTTGTTTTTTCATAGGTAGACACCTTAGAGCAGGGGTCACCAACGTGGTGCCTGCGGGCACCCAGGTGCCCTTTGGGGCATGCCCAGTAGCCCTTGAGACTTTTGCTAAGATGTAAAAGACTTAATTTTCTTGCACATGATTCTTAAAAAAATATATAGTTATTTCTGTTCTTGTGACTCAGTATGAGTTTAAAATCAAGATATTTTGATATAATACGGTCAATATCCTATAATTTAATTAAAAAAAAATGTTTTTTTTGGTAACTGGTAGCCCTCGAACAACTTAACGCTCTAGAAGTAGCCCTCGGCTGAAAAAAGGTTGGTGACCCCTGCCTTAGAGTACATATATGATATTCCCTAATCACATTGTAGGGCAAATTGTTGCATAATGGATTGGGTTTTCAGCTCCACACTGAACTTGCAAGCTTATTCATTTACATGCCAATACATCTTGTCTGATACACATCAATGCAGGAATCGATTACTTTCCGTATCAAAAATGCCAATGTGTTTACTGTTAATCAACTTTATTTCTTTTTTTTACCATTAGGTGGTGGTGATGATGGTTGTTGGTGTTTGTCCTACATGAGTCACATTGGCTTGGAGCTTCTGCTGAACAGCCACACAATCATCAAACTATGACACGAGACACGGCAGGTGAAATCATCGATTTTTCATGCAGTGGGTAATTTTGAGACGAAACTCACCATTTTCAATGGCTATTTTATGATGTTTTATATTTGCCATGCATTGAACTTTACCAGGAAATCCCTCCACCATCGGCGCGCTCGACGTCCATTCACAAATACTGATACGTTTGGTATCAACATGATGCTGTCTATATATCAACAAAATAAAAGCAAAATCTGGCTCTGACATACCCTGACATTCTGCCATGTAAACTTTTGAGCACAACTGTATGTATATATATACAGTATATATTAAAAATTCCCCTCTCACCCTCTGCAGGCGGTTTCTCATCCATTCCAAGCTCAGGTCCTCTACCAGAGGCCTGGGAGCTTGAGGGTCCTGAACAGTATCTTTGCTGTTCCAAGTACTGCACTTTTCTGGACTGAGATGTCCGAGGTTATTCCAGGGATCTGCTGTAGCCACTCCTCCAGTTTTGGGACTTACTGCCCCCGAGTGCTTCGATTACCACGGGCACTACTGTCACCTTCCAAGCCCTCTCCAGCTCCTCTGTGAGCCCTTGGTATTTCTCAAGTTTCTCATGTTCCTTCTTTTTGATGTTACCATCACTTGGTATTGCCACATCCACCACAACGGCTTTCCTCTGCCCTTTATCAACCTCTACAATGTCTGGTTGGTTATTACCATCCTGTCTGTCTGTATCTGGAAGTTCCACAGGATCTTCGCTCGGCCATTCTCCACCTCCTTTAGGGGTGTCCCCCACTGTGACCTTGGTGTTTCCAACCCATACACCGTGGGCAACGCCAGAGAAATGGAGCATCCATCCTCTCTCCAGGACATGGGTTCCAGAGCCCAAGCTGTGCGTGGAGGCGAGCCCGACTGTCCAGTCGGTACCTCTCGACCTCCCGCACCAGCTCAGGCTCCTTCCCCGCCAGCGAGGTGACGTTCCACGTCCCAACAGCCAGATGCTGTGCGCGCGGACCAGGCCTCGCCCCCGACTGCTGCCCAGTCCTCTGGCCCGCCCTCCTGTGGATCCACCACCTGCAGAGGGGGCCATGGGGGTCGGGCCACATCATCCCTTCGGGCTGAGCCCGGCCGGGCCCCGTGGGTAAAGGCCCGGCCACCAGGCGCTCGTGTTCGAGCCCCAGGCCTGGCTCCAGTGTGGGGCCCCGGCTGCCTGTCTCGGTCCTTGTTGTTTTACTGGTCATGAGTGTCTTCTGAGCCGCTCTTTGTCTGACCCGTCACCTAGGACCTGTTTGCCTTGGGAGACCCTACCAGGAGCATAATGCTCCAGACAACATAGCTCCCAGGATCATTCGGGTATGCAAACTCCCCCACCACGATAAGGTGGCAGCTCAAAGGGGGAGTATTGCATTGTATCCGTATTGTATCTTGGTTGCTAACTATACATTGGTATTATAGGGAAAATAATTGCTAATATTATGCTTTAAGATATGGATGCATTAGTATAGCTTTGGTAATTCAGCCCAGGTTCATTGTTGACCAACCTTGCGCTGCAGATGTATTCCCCTGAGATTTGTGATTTCACAAACTTGGGAAAATACATCTTGAAAGAGTCCAATCACTAACGTTTGGCTCGACTCAACCATTTGTGTGGACCAATGACGTGCCTGCATTGGGGTTTAAGGCGGGACGTGTTGATGTTGCACCAAACGCTGAAGGATAACCAGCTGCATCAAAGGTCTTACTTTTTCATGCTGCAATTGACTCTGTTTTAGCTGAAATGTTTCTGAAACTATTTCTACTTTGAAAAGGAAGCAAAGAGATGTTTGTGTAGGTTCTCAGTCGAAGTAAAGAGATGCCTACGAAGCAAAGAGATGTTCGTGCTTTTCTCCCGATTTGGCAAAAGTACAGTAGCGGATACTAACGGTCAAGGTCAAGGTCAAGTTTATTTATATAGCACATTTTAAAAACAGACAGGCTGCCACAAAGTGCTTTCCAAACACAATAAAATATATACTGTATATATACAAAAAATACAAAAAGTATGGATCCGCTAACATCAGAGTCTCATTTAGCTTGAACTAAAACTAAAACTAACGGACGTTTCACCCATTTGTCTTAGTATTGTTATAACTGTCCCTCCCTTTCACGAGTGGATTGAACGAGAGCCATCCCAGATTGATAATGTGTAGAACTCAAATCAGAGTGCTACGCATAACGCTCCGGCACATGCCAGGTTCATTTTTGACATGGCTTACACTAAAAAAACTATCCAAAATGGCGGCAGGTGACTAATAAAACCGATAGGGACCCCCCAAACTATATTACACTGAGTAATTTTTTAATTAAGTGAACCCACTTTGCGTGAGATAATTTACAGCCGAACCACCACCCTGTCATTACATCTTATCACTGTTTGAAATACTGCAAATGTATTATGGATTTTGCAGGCATTGATGTATTAAATTGCAAATGTCAAAGAGAATGGCATTACCTATTTGCTGGGGCAGTAAAACCATAAGCCATATTTATTTTGCAGCCTGTGTGTCGCCGTCCATGTCGATACTGTGCAATGATGGATTTATGCATTCACATCGCTTTATGGTGTTGCATCTGCACTTTGAAGGAGACTTTTATTTGAAGATTTGATAGATTGGAGGTTGTGACATTGTGCCGTGAGTGGCTAAAGGTTCTGTTATATCAGGAATGCTCACTTTTATGTGAGAACAATACGTGGGGAGATGTCACCCCTCCCCACTATCTGATTATTGGTCTGCCTTTATCTTAAACGAGCCATATTGAACTCTATTTGAAGCTCCTGCTTCAAATAGAGTTCAATAGGACCCTCACACATAGGAGGATCCTATTGTAGCATGTCCTTTGAATGACTAAGACACAGGGTTAACTATAGGGAGAGTGACAAAGTAAAGAAAATACAAGGCCAGCTAACAAATACAGGGCCCTATATATTTATGCAAGGGATCCATTACTGAACTGTACAGAAGAGAAACCCCTCTGTCTCAGTGAAGTCTGTGAGAAAGGTACACAAAAATTCCCTTTGGGGACTTTACATGTGTCAAAAACAGCTTAAAAGCCTGGCTCCAAATGTGTTTTTTGTTTTTTATAAGTTGGATTGTGACACTGAGGGGTGTATAATTTTTTAAACCAGGCTGTTTTTGTTCTGGAGAAAGGTGGAGGCTCGTTGCCGCTCTGCCTGTCCTGCGAGGGCGGAGCTTACTGCCCTTTTGCCCTTTTTAGGAACATGCTTCGTAGGAGGAGACAGAACTTCCATGGATTCTCTCTCGAAACCCTGCTAGCAGCATAAACACAGAGGAGCGATGACATGGTGCTACCTGTGCCAGCCCTGGGCACCAGACACACCCATGGTTTAAATATTTATGAGTTATTTATGTTTTTCAATTTGGGCGTGATTTTTGCGCTGCATTATGGGTAATTGTCGTGAGCGCTACTTCATTCTTCACTCACTTCACTCGCACACACAAACGTTTTCCTTTCGCTCTGCTCACTGTCGTTCTTCTAAGTCTTCATACACATCATCCGCTCTTTCAACAAGCAATAGCAGTTCATCCTCTTGTTTTCCCACACTGCTAATACCCTTTCTCTTTAGTCTTTCACGCAATTCAGGCACTGTCACTTGTTTGTCACCGTGTTTCGCCATGTTAATGCATCAACCGGAAGCTCACATGGCAAAGAACAGTGTAATTTTTTGATCACAGCGCCGCCCAGTGGACGAAATTTTGGGAGAACAGAACGCCCGAATTAGGAACGGTGATGTTAGTATACCAGATTTATCTAAGAAATGATTTTAACCTTGAGCTTAATGTGAGTTAGACGGAAAAGCATAATTGCGAGAAAAAAGCATGAAATGAAGTTTAGCTAAAAGGAAATTTACATGATATTTAATAAAACGAATAAACCATAGTGTAGCTTTTGAGAGGCTAACATCAAATGTAAATGGCTAGCTCTATTAACCTCTTAAGCCCCAACGTCCCCATTTTTGGGGACTTGCCACTTTTAGAGACAATCCTTGTTTATTTTAATCTTATGTAAAAAATTTTGTGCTCAAAAGTTCACCTTGAAAGGAAAGAACAGCAACATGTTTTGAAATATTTTAACCTTTTAAGCCCTAACG
>OMNZ01100531.1:0-12587 GCA_900303255.1 Lesueurigobius sanzi | reverse complement strand
CATTAAAAACTAGGACAAAAAATGTGATTGGGTTTTTTTCGGTTTTTCATGATTGTTCATAATTTCTCTCACATTTTTTTTGTCTTTTTTCTCGTCTTTCCTTTGGGTTTTTTTTTTTTTTTTTGCAATTTTTCTACCATTTTTTTTCCACAATTTTTGTCATCTTGTTTGACATTTTTCATCATTCTTTTGTATTTTTTTTTAAACATTTTTTCTCACATTTTTATTGCTTTTTTCTCATAATTTTTCGTCATTTTCCCCCCTTGTGCATTTTTTTTTCTTTCTTTCTTTCTGCATTTTTCGTCTTGGCTAAAAGTCGTAAAGTATCAAGTAAATAATGCTCCTTTTGACACGGCACTGGTGAAAAACTGGGACAGAAGTTGTGTAAAAGTGGGACAAATTAATGGTTTCAGATAAATTCACAGGGACATGGGACAGAGGGCTGAAAACTGGGACGTCTGGTCACCCTAGTTTGGACGCACACAAGAATGATAACTCACTGAAGCTGATGAATTGGAATGATCCTTGGCAGATTAGAGGAAGTAGCCATAGCCACAAGATGCAAGCACTCTGAGATCTGATCATTTTGTACAACCTAAACATGAGGAAGCAAAGAAATAACACTTGTGAGGCGAAATCCACCCAACAAAGGAAAAATAAAATAAATCACAGCAGTAGGGCCAAGAAAATTGACCAAAGTACTATGGTGCAATAAGAAACACAAATTTGCTGCTATAGAACTTACCTTACCTCTTGAGTTTAGGCTTTTGAAGTGCTCCTCTCCGAACCAAAATGCAACAGCATGCAATATGACTCACCCAGTGGTTCAAGTTTCGTTTCCCATCCAACTGAGGTTTGGGAGTGTTGTGCAATTGCCCCATGCCAGGACTTGCATAACTTTTTTTGTAGATTGCGATAAGATTGAACAAACACCACCAACACAGCATTGTGATCGATGTTTTACTTTGCACCCATCCAAAAATGTTACATACAGCAATACTTAATAAAATACTCAATAACGTCCTTCAAATACAAAAGAAAATAGTAGGTCGTTTAATATTAGACAAAGTTGGGAGCGTCTTTCTGTGTATGTGCATAAAATGAAGTATTACAGATTAAAATCACAGTCTGGTAATTCAGTTGATTTACATTCATTAATTCAGTACAGTACTGTAGAGGCATTCATTAAAATATGGCCCTCCCAAAACAGGACCTTTGCAACCTTCTGAAATTGATCAAGACAAGGTCAAATCAACAGTGACTGTAAACAGGACAGACCGAAAGTGCTGTGGACTTGATAGTTTAGGTTCTCTCGTCTGTCAGTGCGCTAAATAAACTCCACGCCTTCGTATTTCACATCCCCAATTTTAGTCTCTGGCAAAAGGATGCGTCCGTCCAGAGTAAAGGCCATAATGTAGGTAGCTATTTTCCCAGCGTCTTCCTCGGATTTCAGAGCGAGGATGATTTGGTCGTCTGTGTTGGGAACAAACTTGAACGAGGAAAACCCGTGTGTGGGGTTGAGCTCCCCCACGTGGCTCACGCGGATGTCTTTGAAGTCCGACGAGCAGCTGAGCACCATGTTTGTGCCCCGGCGCTCGTCCGCCGTTTCCTCGTAGCGCTCTGTGCTGGCGCGACGTGGGAGGAAGAACCAGCGCTGCAGTGTGTCGCTCCAGGCTGCCGATTCATGTATGAAATAACCTGCGGGACACACCATATTTAGCTTTAACTTTGCAAAAATTATTATCTGCATGTTTCTGGAATGGGATGACACAATACACGTCGCACAATTGTATTTGCTATAAGGATCTATCTATAGGAAGTTATTTGCTAAAGTGCTCAAAGTAGAAAGTACAAATTCATTCACTCCATACTCTTTGGTGGTAAGCTGCCCTGTAGCCACAGCTGTCCTGGGGCAGACTGACCACCGACCAACACTAACCACTAGGGCTGGGTACCGTTCACCCCCCCCCCGATACTAGTACTTTAACGATACTTTGTTTACGATACCGATACCTTTTTCGATACCTATACTAAATTATTGGTCATCTACACAAAAAGGTTAATATCTAGAAGTTTAAATGACCCAAATTCATCTTATTTATCTACATTTTAGCTGTTTTGAGTTAAGATTTAGTCGCTCATTTGACCTAATTCTAACCACTTGTTTTGCTTCAATAGATTTCTACTTATTTCCTTTTTTATTTAAATGAATTTACGAATGGGTTAAGAAAATTGGTCTTTTGGCGGTTTTATTTTCCTAATTCAAATGAGATTACCTTAGAATCAGTAAAAATTGTCATGAAATAAACCAACTTATTTAGATGACAGTAGTAAATATGTCTAATCTAGTCAAAACTGCTCTAAACTAGCCTGGCTAGCACCAGACTATAATATCACAAGTGAATATTTAGTCTAGGAACCACCAATTCATTTTCTCATAAGAGAGGTGTGGTTTACGATTGTCCATAGCAGTTTATTGGGCACTACGAATGTCTATCATATGAGTCTGCACGTAGCCCAGAGACAATCGTATCAATTGTACCCGATAACATTTGAGCCTCAGCTAATCCAGTCTGTCCAATAGTGTCGCGTCATCGTCTCCTCCCTCCCCGTTCTGTGATTGGTCCCCAAATCCCTGCGAAGATTTGGGCCATGGTTTCCAGGCTTAGCAGTTCGAAAAGATTCAAGCGCGAGCAGCATGGGTATTCCCAGGCTAGCTCTAAACAAATCTAAACAAAAATTCTCAAATCGAGTCATTTATCCTCGTGCTTGATTTTTAGTTTTGTTGTAGAACCATAAAACAGAACAATAATGATAATTTATTCTATAAAATACCGTGTTTTTATCATTTATTTTAGCTGAAACACCTCAGCCCTTTCTTTAGTGCAGTCTCAAGACCCACCAGGAAGAGAAATTTGCTTTCAAAAGATAAATATTTTTTCTGTACCTGTTTTCGGTACCAATTTATTTTTCGATACCGGTAGTACCTTCATTATTTTTTCGATACCGTACTGGTATCGTTAAACGGTACCCAGCCCTACTAACCACTCACTCACAAATAACATTCATACAGGCAGCGGGTGGTAGCTCTGCATAAGGACACGACGACAGTCAGCACCTGTGGGAGTTGGGATTTCATGCCTTTTGATCATGAGACGATCCGCTCTAACATCTGCCTCACCTTTGCCCCTTGGTGTCCTTTAATGTCTAAAAATAATTTCTCATGTATGGAAATATTAGGCTAAAGGTTAATTTATCTATCAATCGAACAATGGCAGCGTTTATTCTGATTGTGACAGTGCATGTTAATGAGCACACGAGACTCATGCATGTAAAACACGTCACTCCAGATTGTAGCCATGGGATAATTTCCATCTGTTGTCCCACATTTGCAAGACACACTCACCCGAGGAGAACATGCAAACACAGAAAGGCACCATCGAACACAGGACCTTCTTCCTGTGAGGCAAGGCCAGTAAATGCCAAAGTGCCACACCACTTGTACAACCACACGAGGGAGACAAACTTTCTTGCTAGTGGTTAGTCAATGGCAAGAAGAGTGCATGTGCACACCACCACCTACTGTTGTGCTGTGTGCACCATGAGACAAAACATGCTGCCAATTTTTATACTTATCAATTTGGAGCGTTTATAGAAATGTAGAAGAGTATATGGTTTTGTCATCCTACTCCTGTTCTTCTTTGCATGGAATGTTTTATTGTATTCTATGAATTGTAGCATTCTTTGTAATTCTTAAATGCATTACCACATACAATTAGTAAATAATACTTACACACTGGAGTAAAAGTAATAAGTAATAACAAAAAGACTGCTGAAGTAAAGTTTAGATTTTAAGTACAGTACTTTCAACTGGTTCTACTTGAGTAAATTTGTAATTAGTACTGTACTGTACCTGGAGGTTCGATCTTGGCTGCTGCCTTGAGAGCCTTGTACCGCGGTACCCAGTTCTGGTGTTGGATATCTCCCCTGAAGCCCACCACCTTCACCCACTCAGGGTTATTGTTGACAAATTCTCCTTCTGTGGTCGTCCACTCCTTCCCCAGACCACCAACATATAGATGCTCATCCTTCACTGCTAGCCACTCAGCCTTAAATCCTATCAACACACAATTGAAAATTATGATATATGGCATATTATATTGTTAGAACACTACTAGTACAAACCTTTGGCAACACGTCCATCCCCATCAGGCAGAATGACCCACGGCACAGCCTTGTCTCCTTCGATTTGATAAACCACTCCTGTGCGGTCGTCAACAGTGTACAACTTTCCATTGAAGGCCACAAGCTCAGACAGCTCCATCCCTCTTCCCTTTTCAGAGAGGTGGCTCTCCAGCACCACACGCTCTGCATCCCACTCCACACTCACTTTGTCCCCACTCTGAGAGACCAGCAAGTGTCCTCTGCGCATGTAACTGAACCATGTCAATTTCTTGTTACTTAATGAGCTTGTGTCCAGGTCAGCAATAACCCCGATGCGGTAGCGGGTCCCCTGGGGTGTGCGCTCCGGAGGGGTGAGGGGGTAGGTTTCGTTATAAAGAGATTCCGAATTGAACCGAATAGGACTGGACTTCCAGCTGGTGGAGGTTCTCGGATGGAAGCCTGAGTGCAGGTGCATGAGAAGCAACAGAACCAGTGCTACGGCAAGCAAAACAGCGACAATAGGCCTCCATTTTAGGCGGAAACGAGAGTCAGTGGTTTTGGCCATGGAAGCCAACATAGGAAGGCCTCCGACTGAGATCCGCAGAGGGTTCATGCGATCATTTTGATCCAGTTGAGTGGGGCCTGGGTCAGCAGGCATGGATGACGGGGGCCTATGTAGAACTACAAATAAGACAAAGATACTTTAGTTAATATAAACTTAACTAGCATTAGCAACAATGTGTTCAAAGTCCTTTTGGTTCTTGTAAAACATATCTGTGAAAAGACTCTATTGAACAAATGCCCAGGCTACGTTATACCAGTTTTTCTCGTCTGCTAAGCAAATAAGCAATCGTTTATGTATTAACCTTAGTCAACAAAATTTAGAAATCTGTGCCTCAGTTTGAAGCAGATAGTTTATCAGACTTGCTAAATAACTAAAAACCCTAAAACAAATAAAACATTACATTTTAGCACAAATAAACTCGCTCACATACTTTACATTAGTAGGCGGTTTCAAAACAATCCTGCTTGGTTTTCCAGATATTTTCTTATATACAGGGTATAATAGAAATGTAAACAATAAATCCTAAAAGCACACATATTGAACGAGTGAAACTACAATACACAGAGGCTGTTGCCTTGCCTTGCCTTGGCCTTGAAGGCAGTGCCTTGGAGCTCACTTCCTTTTGTTCCAAGGCAAGTGTCCTACCTTGATCCAAAAAGATCAGCTAATGGGACATACTTAAGAGGGAAAGGAAGTGACATCACAAAGTAAAAATTAAAAATACTGTCCTGATGAACTCTGGCTGCAGACAACCATGATGCATTATGCCTGATTTTGGCTCTGAAAGGTGCACAAGTGTGCACAGGTGTGTCCTTGGAAAATTAGCCACGTATGCTAACAAAGGAAGGACACTTGCCTTTGGTGGAACTGAACATTGGAACAGCACTTTGCCAGCGAGTGATGACGTTGATGACGTGGATGACGTGGATGCCTTACCACGGCCACATTTGACCAAGGCAAGGCAAGGTACCTTGACTTTGGGAAACAGCCAGAGAGTCACTTTGCCAAGTGATTACTACTTCCTTGTCTATGTGTAGAATGGTGGGAGGGACCTATTCAGACGTGAATAGAAGAGAAAACCCTGGACAAGTAAATCCGGAAGTCCTTAAACAACCCGACAGGGCAACAGAGAATCTAAAAATCTTTCAGTCATGTTGAGTTCAGCTAATCCTCATACGGACACATCCCAGAACAAAAACAATGAGTATCTGAGTTTTGCCAACACTGCAGCAAAGTAGCATGCACTTGAACTCCTGCACTCACTTTTCATAGGTAAAAGGCCACACAATGCAGGCAGCAGGTTATAAAGTTGTTGTAGAATACATCAATAAACTATGCATGTACACACCTTAAGGCAAAACATAAAGGTTGTATGGACCCCCCCCTTTTTCTTTCAGTTCCACAAAGCTCTCACTCAGAACTTGACTCTCGGGTAAAGCAGGGGAGAAGCTGAAAGACTCTTTCATAGAAACATTTAGTGCCAAACAGCAGTCCATTTTACTGAGCCTCTCCTCTCTCATTCAAGGGCTCTCAGACAGAGTAGATTTTACATCCTTTTTATAGCTAAATTAAAAAAACATGCATTCTAAAACTCAATATAATTTTCTCTTACCCCTGCGCCTCCTGCCCGCCCTCGAAGCCTGTGTCATTGATCACAATTATATTTACAAAACTACTAAGGTCCAAACCCCTCAGGATTTTCCACGCAACTATGACAAGCGCCACAATGGCTATGAACTTTAGCTGGAGTTAGTAGATTATAACGGAGTCCAAAAGGTCGAACAGTGTATGGTTTGTTCATTGGTCAGTTATCAATCCAATCCAACAAAACAAAACATTACCTTTTGCTGGCATAGAGGTGAGAGGTGAACCTAATGAATGGCAGTGGTGTAATCCAGTGTTTCCCAAACTTTATTGTCTTGCGTACCCCTTGGGCCTTTTATTTATACTCCAAGTACCCCCTGCCTCGATGATTTTGACGAATAGGTAGAAAGAGAATGACTAAAACTCCTATTTATCAGTAAAAAATGCTACAAAATATACTCAAACTCTCACTCCTTACAGTTAAATGATTTATATAGCTTTTCTTTGAACATAATAATCAAAAATACAATTCAATTTAATCTTATTTTGTATCTGAAATGATTCCAAGTACCCCCTTCTAAGCTCTCGGAAACACTGGTGTAATCTATGCTTCCAGGGCTGCAGTGCAAAGATCAGCCTATACAATATTTATACACAAAGTTCACACTGAAATGTATTGAGTGAAGTCTAATGCAATTCTCCAGCTGTTTTTGTTGGATTTTTTGTTGTGTCTGAAGTTATCATTAGGGGGCACATTTTCCCTTGAGAATCATAGATTTTACATATGAACATTTCCCCAAAGTACACTATATTACAAAGGCAGGGGTGAGCTATTTACCAAATAAATACACATACACACATACATACATACATACATAGGTGCACAATAATAATAAAAATATCATGGGAATAGCAATAAACCTCACTTAAACCACGTGTTGCTCTAAAGAACTGCGATGTTTAAGCACAGAAAAGAGTAAATAGACGATCTCGTGGTCTGTCCAGCACACATTTAATTGACTTAAGGTTTTGCAGCTGTCCTGGCCCCTGCCTACCTACAGCTCAAGAGGCTACAAGCAGCAATGCCATCACAGACCGCGGTCGTTCACAGTTGCCCGTAACATTTCCCATGTAGCCGTCTTTCCCTCTACAGCCGACTCACCACATATGTTCGACGTCCCGCTCTCAGTCCAGCCCTACGTGAAGTTTAAGTGCCATCTTGTGACAATTTTCTGCCGTTTAGCCTGGTTCACCCACCGACTGTCGCTCATTACTTCCTGTATGTACTGGTGACGACAAGACGTGGCCACTTTACGCACAGCGGACTCTGGAAGACGTTGCGTTCGTGGTCGCTCGGACGTTTGTCGATCGCACATTGGGAAACACCTCAGTCAGGTGACTTTAGAGTTCATGGAAAGTCCCGTGTTATTCTGGCCCTACTGCCACACTAACTGTAGTTTATGTCTGAAGATGTTTTCGCGCAAAACAAATTGTGGTGTCTATATTTTACATGGTTCACGTTTAACAAGGATAGAACACATCACAATTGGTGACTAAAGGGTGCCTAACCCTTTCTGCAACTGCCGTATAAATATTTACCCAAGAAAGATGTGTCCTGTTCTTTGTTTTATCAGTTAATCAATTGCAAGAGTTAAAAGATGCGTTTTATTTGGCATGTATTCAATACAGAGTAAAAGGAAAATGCACATCTTGTGTTGTCTAACCGAGAAGCATGTAATAGCCATATTGTTAGATATTGGAAGCTAGAGGAAACACTGCAAGAAAATGTGATTGTTATGTACCATGGCCAAAATTTGATGTACAGTAATAAATACAATTTAAAACTGGGTGTAACTAAAAGAAGGTGAATTAATTAACATAAAGCCGTGCTGGCTCCGATTTACTCTTAATCATCAGAACATACACTTTTAAATTAACAATTTTACAACAAAAAAAGAAAACACACACAGCCAGGAAAAGATATAACACAGTTATAAACACAGCCAGTACAAGCTGAATGTCTTTTCAGTGCAATAAAGCAATTTTTCAGTGGTTAGAAACAACAACAAAACAGTAGTAACTAAGAACTCTTTTCATTGTATGCAAAATATATTTGGTATAGGATACATTTTTATAGGTACAGTGACTTGTTGATAATCAAAGACAGATTATCGAACATAAACTGAATTTGTGAAACAATATAATCAAACCAAACCCAGTTGGTTACCGGTACTTCCTTGAAAATGTGGCTCTGTCAAAGTGAAGTGAAGTGGTAATACCAGTTTTGAAACAAAACCAAATGGCACAATGGCATCCAATTTACCCTCTCATCACAAAACATAAATGTGTAGTAAAGTGTGCTACAAACCTTCCCTAAACCCAAATAAAAAAAGGTCATCAGGGAGTGTGAACTTTCCCTCTTGAATAATCAGATTGGTAATTGAGTCTTTAGTCTTTAGTAAGTGGCTGGTGGCTGGTAGTCTCCCACTCCAGTCGGCCCCTGGTTAGAGAAAGGGGACTGCTGGTATCCTGATGGGACGGTAGTGCTGGAATATGGTGGGGGGTATGGAGAGGTATGGTCATTGGCTGGATCACTGTAATCCTGGTTCAAATCAGTTAGGCCTTGTCGATATCTTCCAAACGCAAAATAGGACAAGAGCCCCTGTTGAGACACAGAACAATTGGTTAGTACAAGACATTGTTCACTACACAAGTCACGCAGTCATTTGTGGTTCTTACCCATGAGATAATCGAGAAGAATGAGAAAGCAATGCCAGCCCGTGCAGCATCTCCTGGGATCTGAACCTTGACATCCGTTTTGGCCCACTGATTGGCCAGAACACAGAAGCAGATGAACCAAAGGAATGTCCAAGCAGCTAAAAGACAGTAACAATAAGAATCAAATGTAAGCACAAATCAATCACCCATGATACAAGCAGAATGGACAAGTCAACCACAATTTCATTCACACATCTTACCTGAAAATCCCAAATCCCCAATGACAATATACTTTCTGTCCTTGGCATTGCTGATTTGTGGAAAGTAAGCATCCAGCAAAAGGAAAATGACACAAGCTATGAAGCCCAGGACCCCAATTCCAACTCCGTAGCTGCAGGCACTGTCATTGCTGTTGTACATGCACTTTTCCTCAGCCCCGGAAATATTGGTGTAGCCTTCAGCAGTGATCGTAGCAAAAACCACAATGGAAAATACCTGAAACAAGCATGCAGGAAAATGGTGATCAAAATATGCTAAATGGAACATGCCTAATGCAGTATACAATCATATATTATAGATTAGGGGGACCATATGTCCCAGGTTTAAGGCCTTTGTCCCATGTCCCCACGACTTTCTCCAAAATTATGGTTTTGTCCCAGTTTCACACCAGATCTGTCCCAGGTGTCCCAGTTTATGGCCCATATTGATCCCAACGCAACACATTTTGCTTGAAAATCAATGTCTTTGGACCATGTACATGCCAATTGTAAAGTGTAAACCAATTAAAAATCTCCATTGATTGTTGCATGTCATTAACATTAGATGTTAAAGGTCCTATACCGGATTATTTTTATTTTTATTACTTGCATTGTTTGTACATTTTGTAGCAATAGCATTAACAAAAACCTTGCCTGCTAGTTCTTTAGTGAAAAAATATCACACTTTCACAAATATCTACTGGAACAACTTACTGAAGGAGGATACAACGATTTCATTCCCGGATTAGGACAAGTATTAAATACAGGAAATAAAAAATAAAAAATACTAAAGATTTCAAATTGGTGTCCCAGTTTATAATTTGGTAAACTATTTTACTGGTCACCCTAATTATAGATACTATGTTGAGAGAGTAGCATGTATTAAAAATCTTCAAAGCACAAATAAGTGTTTTAACCCACCTGCTAAATAAGACAAAAAGCCTTGACCCACTCACCACAACACTCAAAGCGAATGCATCATTTAATTGATACATTTTTATACGTGGAGAAGTGCTCGTATTGGCAACAGACCGCTAAGTTAACACATTTATATAAATACATACACTTTCCATATGTTGCACAAACGTGCTACCAATGCTAACATTTCTGTACAGTCACTCACCCAACTTATGATGCGCAAAATAGTTTGCGGCTGTTTCAGAAAACTGGCCAAGTCAAAAGCTCCACCGGCAAATGATGCCCCAAATGCGGTGTTCTGCATGTTGTGAAGTGTAACAGAAGATCAAGACACAAGTTTAAAGGAAGGAAATAAACTTTCCTGTCAAATCTTCGCCAGTTTACCACCACCAAAAAGCGCTTCCTGAAAACTTTAGGGGCCCGCCCCCAGCGAGAGGCGTTCAAGGACTTACTTCAAAACAGTGCCGCTGCATCTTATTATCCCCCCAAAACTTTAATTTGTTAAGATTCAACTTATCCCAATAATCAAGTTACAATGAGCAATGTCATACATTAAAAGTCCCATCAAGTGAGACATTAAAAAAATCGGCTTCGACCAACTATAAATACAGTAAACCTCCACAGATTTGTCCAATAGAGGGCAGTAAAGCTACAGTCCAAAGCCATGGTCCAAAGTTCCCCAATAGAGGCGACAAAAACACATATATGGGCAAATGTATAATCTAAGTGGCAGTTATGTAGGCCTGTTGAGCACTGGCCTTAGTAAAAAAAAAAAAAACAAGTGAGTTCAAAAGTTTTTAAACCGGCTAAACTGGGTGCAAACTAAACCAAAAAAAATGTCCTTAACTAAAATCCATTTTCCATAGTTTATTATTTATCATTATTACAAGTTATGTTTCATGTTGCACGAGTACCACAGAAAATTCTTAGTCTGTGAAACCTTGACAATAGCAATAAATTCTATTCTGATTCTGATGATTCTGAGGACCACCCGAAGAAGCCCAAATAGGATAATATCACTGGTCATGTGGTCTACCATAGTTTTGAGTACCAGTGATTTAGACCAAGAGCCATTGTGGCCATGTCCAGTGCATCCTCCTTTTTGCCCATCTTATTAGCTGGAAACTATATCTTCCATATCTGTTGAGGGATAGCCAGGCCCAGAGCAAGATTGAACTTCTTTACTTTTGTGTATTTTTCAGAGACATGCTTAATCAAATGTATGTGAACTAACTGGAAATTGTGCAACCAAATCTAAATGTATTTTGCATATACTTATACCTTTGATCAATATATCAAATTCACTTTATTTATCCGGCACAATAAAAACATGTCTATACAAATTCATATACTCAATTTAGTGTGAAAAGGTATTGTGAGACGTGGGCTTTATTCAACAGGAAAGCCCAGGATGAAAAAGAAGAGCAGAGAGAGACATTCAGCAAATTGTCTGAGCTGGACTTGAGGGAAATATACTTAAGATCTTAAATATACATAATGATATATTATTTGAAGTAGAAATCTTTTTGGTAAGGGTTGGTCGAGTGTAGCGTTACAATATGTTTCCTGAATATTACAGTTATACTGTAATACATACAGTGTGTAATCTACTCTCAGTAGAAGTACAGCTGTTCTGTGAGGGCCTCAGAGCTATGGTCGGAGTGTATTGGTCACTAAACAACATCATGAAGCCCAAGGAGCACACCAGAGAGGTCAGGGATAAAGTTGTGGAGAAGTTTAAAGCAGCGTTAAGTTATACAAAGATTTCCCAAGATTTGAACATCTCATGGAGAACTGTTCAATCCATCATTCGGAAATGGAAAGAGTATGGCATCACTGCGAACTTACCAAGACACGGCCGTCCACCTAAACTAACAGATGGAACAAGGAGAGCACTGGTCAGAAAGGCAACCAAGTGCCCCAAGATGACTCTGGAGGAGCTGAAGTACTGCCGCTGAGCTGGGGGAATCTGTACATGGGACAACTATCAGTCGTACTCTACACAAATCTGGCCTTTATAGACGAGTGGCAAAAAGACAGCCATTATTAAAAGGAGGCCATAAGAAATCCTGTTTGAAGTTTGCCAGAAGTCATATGGGACACAGCTCCATGTGGAAGAAGGTGCTTCGGTCAGATGAGACAAAAATGGAAGTTTTTGGCCCAAATGCAAAACGTTATGTATGGCCCAAACCTAACACTGCTGATCGTCCTGAGTGCACCATCCCCATTGTCAAATATGGTGGGGGGAGCATCATGCTATGGGGCTGTTTTCTTCGGACTGGGAAGATTGTATGAATAGTTGGGAAGATGGATAGAGCCAAATGCAGGGACATTTTGGAGGAAAACCTGCTAGAGTCAGCAAGAGAATTGAGGCTGGGGCG
>OMNZ01100524.1:0-16918 GCA_900303255.1 Lesueurigobius sanzi | reverse complement strand
TTTTACACAACCTCTGTCCCAGTTGTCCCAGTTTTTCACCAGTGCCATGTCCAAAGCCGCATATTTACTTGATACTTTATGACTTTTGACCAAGACAGAAAATGTGACAAAAAATGCAGAAAGATAAATTTAAAAAAAATAAGAAAACACAGAAAAAATGATGGAAAATGGAAAAAAAAATACAAAAGAATTATGAAAAACAAAAAAAAAATGTGACAAAAATTACAAAAAACCTACAAAAAATATATAAGAAAAGACAAGAAAAATGACGAAAAAATTTGAGAAAAAATGCAAGAAAAACTAAAATCTGGTCACCCTGGTCTAGGATGTAGTTCCAGTGTCATCTGAGCTGATTTTGGACAAAACTGTCACTTTGGGAAAGTTTTGGTCCCTGTGTTTAGAGAAATGGGTTAAAAAGCAAAGTGTTGGTAACATGAGTTTAGCTCCTCGTCATATTTGTCATTAGGCCCGCCCCCCTCTGGAGCCTAAATATCCAGGATACTGTTGTTTCTCATGTAAACAGGAATATGAGTTTCCAGGTTTCTCCGAGCGCATGTAAACATTATATCCAGAATACTGCCATAACCAGGATATGATGAATAACCAGGATACTCAAGCGCATGTAAACACACTCCATGTGACCATCTACCCCTCTGTCCGCAGGTCCGCACAAGCACCAGAGCGCGGTCACGTGCCTGCAGTTCAACAAGAACTTCGTCATCACCAGCTCCGACGACGGCACGGTCAAACTGTGGGACCTGAAGACGGGCGAGTTCATCCGGAACCTGGTGACCCTGGAGAGCGGGGGCAGCGGCGGCGTGGTGTGGAGGATCCGCGCCTCCAACACCAAGCTGGTCTGCGCGGTGGGCAGTCGCAACGGCACCGAGGAGACCAAGCTGCTGGTGCTGGACTTCGACGTGGACATGAAGTGAGGGGGACGGCCTGCGGGGACAACGGGACACAACGAGCGAGCGAGAGGGAGGAGCTGGAGGCGGCTGTTTTTAGGAAAGCCCCACCCAGATGTCCTCCTCGTACAGCGGCCGTCCTGTCCTCCACATGTTCCGCCCCCCCAGTCCCCCCAAAGGCACTGCCCCTCCGCTGTGACGGGGGGGGGGTCGGGCGGGACGCGGGACACGGGGCAAGGATCATGCTTCTGAACGGACGAGGAGAGTGACTGGAGCTATTTCTCTGCTGGGTTTAGCTTCACAGACTTGGCTTAGCTCGCGCCTGACAGATCTGGACATGTACAGAGATATATTATTTTTTAAAGCCACCCGCCGATGCCCACAAACACTTCCATGTCGCTCAGACGCTGAGTGCAGAACACGCAGTGTACACAAAAGAGATTGAGGGAGATGTAGGAGGTGCGTCTCCAGTTTATGAGCTGCTTGTTGTGAAGGGGTGAAAGACCATTGGCTGCCAACCTGGGGGCGGGGCCTGTGGTCAGGCTCCTGTCTTGTCACTCCATTTCTTCATGTTTCCACTTGGTTTTCTGTTGGTTTTCTTTACAGTATCTCACAACCACAACTGTGAATTTCAGGACTTTACATTTACTTTACCATATGAGAGCTCTTGTTTTAATTGTCTCTGTCATCACCGTTGCCAATAGCAACAAATCCCAGTATTAGAACCTGTTCGGTTTAGGTTTGCTGTTGTTTGTCACAGGGTTATTGTATTGGAGTTGTTTCTGTTGTACACATCCTGGGTGTGTAGCACATTGATGCTGTCCAGAGGTTTTCAGTCCAGCTGTGCAGTGCTCTGTCGGCCTGCAGCCCTCCCCTCCACGTTTCCCAAGTGGCCAAACTGTATCTATGCTGCTAGTTCAATGGAAAAGAGATGAACTTTTACTGTGACGTTTTAGTCCCAGACCAAATTCCAAATTGAATTGTTTGGACGTATAGTCACAAAATAAGAATTAACATTAACATTTAGCTTTTAGTTTGTTTTTGCCACCGAAACTTGAGCCAAACGTGCCTCTACGAGGCTGCGCAGAGGCCTGCAGAGGATTGGGGGATGTACACTGTTGGAGTGTGAGTGCATGAGTGTGTGAGTGTGTCATGGGCTACTTGTAAACACATTCCTGGGGACAACGCTCTTTCAGCCTGTTCTTTGGGGAAATGTACAAATGCTGTGTGAACTGGCCACAAAGACAAAGAAAACTATGGGATGTGGTTTGAAGCGTGTGTGAGAGAAGTGTCGTTCTTGTGTGATTGCTCATTCAAAGATGTCTGAAGCAACAGAGGAGAGCGCTGGAGCCTCAGTGCTGTCAGAAAACAGAACACAGAACTCTGTAGCCAAACAAACCCTCTCAATCTCCAGAGTCACAACTCAAGCTGAACTGTGAAAGTGGTATAACACTGTATATTAAAGAAGAAAAAAACAATCGCTCTATCTCCTCTCGTTGTTTCTCTGTTTATTTATGATCTGGTTTGAGAATCAGATTTGTCACAGGTGTTTTATTTTTTCAGTTGATGTAAAACTGCAAAAAGAAAACAGTCAGAAAAAACCTTAAAGGGATTGTGTATTGTTTGATTCACTTAGAATTTTATTTTCTTATAACTTAAGTGCAATAAAATGTGGGTTTTCTTTTTCATTTCAAGCATATCAGTTGTGTGTTTTTGTTTCCAATGTGAAGGCATCCTTCATGTTTAATAAAGCAGATGATTTGGCTTATTCAGGCTACAGGGAGCCGCCTGAGCAGATGCCACAGTGAACCGTCAGTGGGGCCGCTCTGCTCCCCGTGCAGGGACATGCGTCATACAAGTCTACTTTCTAATGTGGAACTGTAATGAGATAAAAGTACTATGATTAGATTGCTTTAAAGATGATGAGGCTTTTATGAGACTCAGTAGCTGCACTGCAAAAATATCTTGAGGTAAAATGACTGGAATTAAGAAAATTTTAATTTAATTTGAGACATTTGGACTCGCAAAGACAAAAAAGATGCTAATGGAATAAAACGTTTCAAGAAATTTAGTCTTATTTTAAGTGCAAACCTACTTTTCAATTGGCTGATTATTTTACTTGCCACAAACCAAGGTCAAATATTCAAGAAAGATGCACTTATTTTTAGCAGTTTAGAAGTTTTTTTAATGTGACCCGCATCAGCCCAGTGAACTCACCCTGTAGTTTGTCCTAAGAATCATAATATAAGCTATTGTTTCTGCTCACAATCAAGTTTAATTTATAAATCACTTTACAACAACCACAGTTGACCAAAGTGCTAAATATAATAATAATAATGTAGGATTAAAAACGACACATAGGAGAAACACATGATCAAATATTCACAGTAAAAGTGCCACAGAACTATGGGTCAAAGGCGGTTTTAAACCGGTGAGTCTTAAGTTGAACAGGGGCAGGTCTGTGAGGGCACGTAACACAAGACTGAGAAAACAAATTTCCCCCTGTGGGACAATAAAGGTCTATCTATCTGAACATTTATGATGAAATAGACCAGAGCAGCAAAGTTGACTGAGCTCTGTAATAATAATAATAATAATAATAATAATAATAATGCATTGGTTTTATGTAGGGCTTTTCTGGAAACTCAATGACTCTTTACATGGCATTATTCATCCACTCCATACTCCTGTGGTGGTAAGTTACTATTGTAGCCACAGCTGCCCTGGGGTAGACTGACAGTTACAAGGTTGTCAATCTGTGCCATCAGCCCCTCCAACCAACACTCACTCACTACATTCCCCCAGGCTTCCTACATGGATCCCGGTGATCTCCCATCAGTACTGACCAGGCCCTGCTTAGCCTCTGAGGTGTCTATACTAGCTGCTGATAAAAGGTCAAACAAAACTATAGAAAAGAACGTGGCCTAAACAATCTGTGAACATAACCAAATTAGTTAAAAAAACATTTATAGTAAAAGTGTAATAAGATGGTATTGGTGGTAATTACATGGAAAGGAAATTATTTATTTATAAAGCACGTTACATACACAGGAGCAACTCCATCAGAATCAGACTTTATTTCCAAGTCAGTGAAAGGATTCACAAACTTTTTCTTTTTCTTCTTCTTCAGTGCAATCTGAAACAGTTTTAGTGTGATAAATAATAAACTAAAGTCTAAAACAAAGGACATGCATAAAAACGGACAAATATATATTATATGTCATTAAATAACAGTAAAAACAATCTCATACATTTTAGTTTCAACACATTTAAATTTAGGAATAAAGTACAAAAACGTAGAATATTAAAAGGATAAGCTAAAAAGATAAATGGTATTCTGTAAGTCACAATGTACTGCAAATGTAATATGATGCATATATGTTTGTGTAGGTTCTCAGTCGTACAGGAGTTGTCCATCGTAGGCAAAAATTCTTCAGTCTTCACGCTGTGCTCCAGGCCTTCAGTAGCTGATGACCATCTTTGGAGTAAGATCGAAACGTCCTACACTTCAACTACAGAGTACAGATGAAGACTGAAGAATTTTTGCCTATGATGCATATAATTGACCGTCTGGGCCTGGATTTTGATCTAAACTAAACTAATTTTATTTTCCCCCTGTCCCTGAAGTCCCTGTCTTTGCTGATCTCGACAACAAAGCGGGATTTGTGCGAACCACTGAGCACGGTTACATGCCGTCAAAAACCCTTTCAAAACCGGAATATTAGCAATAACCCGCTGCCATATAAAGACCCGCCATAACCCGAATACGACCCCCAGGTTACTCCTGTTCTTACCCGAATATTTGGGCATGTATACGCACATCGGAATACACCCATTAAAAAGAACATTCATTTGTGTACTGCGCATGAACAACCTGCAAGGCATGTTGGTCTTTTGAGTCCAGAAAGTACTCTATATGTGCGGAGGTCAAACGGAAGAAGAAGAAGCAGATGTAAACAAACATGGCGAGGCCCAGGCGCAACACACCGCACTTCTGGAGTGAAGAGGAAACAGTCTTAATCAATCTGTGTAATGTATTTATACACAGCACGTTGTCCGGAGTCTCGGTTTGTAAAAAAAAAAAAAAAAAAGAGTTGTGGTTTGGATCGTTTTGCAAATTTGCAGACTACCATTTTAGGCTTACACTTGAACGAGGTTAGCTTTGGGCCAGTTTAGTTTTTGACATACCTTCTTTATTTCACATTAAGATCAACCATCACCCCAGTATCAAAGTTGGACAAAAGACCATAAAATACATAATCCTCCATTATTCCAAGACACCGTGCTATTATACGCCACAAAGACACAACCTCAACAGTAGGAGCACAAACAATTTATGTTGTATATCGTGCAGGGTATTCAAAAAACAAATTGGACACAACATGAATAAACGTGTTCAGTTTCAGCCAAAACTTGACCTGAATGTCATTTTTGTATTTTTGACAAACTTGTGCAGCAAAAATAGTTGAGCAATGTCTTTTTAAACCCCTTAAACCCCAGCGTGCCAAATTTGGGTCCTGTAGGGTATCAGAGGTTAAAGCTGTTTTGGTTGACAGTCCATTCAGTTGCAAATGAATCAAAGTGGACACTTCTAACAAAAGTAAGCACCATCTCGAAGGCCAAATGAAACTCCTGGGAGGGCCCCTGGGTTAGATGATGTTCTGGGTCTTTATTTGCACAGGACTCGGTGAAGTGGAGGCAGGGATCTCTAAACCTTTCAGAAAAATCTGCCAGTTTCCCCAAAAATGATCAAAATGGCCGATTTTACGTTTCTTTAGAGTGGACCTGAGTTTTTATGTTTTCAAATCACAATTGAATCGTCAAATTTTTCATATTTGATGGTGCTTTTGTCAACTCTTTTGGGCCCACTGCGCCTTGTGTGTCCAATTTGGGTCCTGTGGGGTCCCTTATTTTAGTACAATTTTGATGCCCAGCGGAAACCCTGTCTAACGTTACATTCTGTGCCCTTGTCTTTTGTATCAACCAACTTTCCGGTAACACAGCACCCTAAATGATGCCGTCCACAAATAATAACAAGACACTTAATGTGTGTTTACTAGCCTTTACTAATCCCAATAAGAAATCTCCGACTCAGCCCCTGTAAAATGAGCAACTAGCCAGTCCTAGCTTAACCCACAAAAACCCTGAGCCGAACACAATGCAGTCCACACATATGAACCTAATCTGGTGCATTCAAAAGCAGCCACGCACATTAATCTGCCAAACAAAACCGCGTCATTACAGTTTTTAATCCCTTTTTAATATTTCGGTTAAAACCAGCTAATCTCCTGCTAACACACATAAGCCGTTGTCCTTTTGCTCCGCGCCTTACGAAAGTTTACTGTCACTTTTTTTCCTTTTCTACGGCTGGTGTGTGTTTAATCTGACCGTTATCTATCGTAAGCCTTTGAGCACACGGCCCAAGTGCCAAGTTCTGGACAGTGGATTCGCCTGTTGCCTCGCGATAGCAACTGTTTTAGGAGTCAAAAAGTAAATAAATAAAACGTGAAGAGCTGCACGTCCTGACCTCACAACATCCTCAAGAGTTTTTTTGGTGAATTTCTTTGTCATTCCTCCATTGTGAGTCTTTTCTGTCGGCACATATGAACTAAGGTGTCCAACAGAGCTGACGATGCTCAAAAACGAGTGCGTGATGTTGACCAGTACAAATTCAGCCGTAAGAATAATATGGCAGGTTTGTGACTCAAATACTGATCCAGTACAATATTATACAATTTACTTTTTGGAAATTTCTTTCAAAAACTCTCTCCCATGCACGATACCTTGGTTGTCGTGCAACAAGTCATATGTAGGGGAAGCAGGGAGAGCGTTTAACATCAGGAAGAAGGAACATCGAACAGAATGTGAGAAATCGTAGGCAAAAAAAATGGACAACTCCTGTAGGACTGAGAACCTGCACAAAAAAATGTGAGAAAGAAACAATAAAAACATATCAGACCACGACATGAGAGAAAACCATCTCATTGACTGGGATAATGCCCAGGTCATCGGCACAGAGAGCAACAAGTTCCACCGTTGGATCAGAGAAGCCATCGAGATCCGGAAGCGTGCCCCCCCCAGACTGTGAACCGGGACGAGGGGGCGTTCCAACTTTCTCACACCTGGATGGGACACAGTTCTGAAGGAGTCAGACTGCAGATGGCGCTGTCGTCCTGCCTTTACAAGCAGGAAAACAGCTGAGCAGACACTTCACCGTAACATCACGTTCTGAGGAAGGAGCAGAAGCAGCCGAAACCGTCTGACTGTAAGAAAAGAAACTAGCATCTCTCCCGGACAGTTGTATGGGCTCTGTGCATGAAATGTTGCTTCCCAACTTCCTGCTAACTTCCTAGAGTAACAACTGTTTCCTGTTCTTGTTTATTCCTATGAAGAGTTAGCCATGTCTTGTTGAAATAAATATTTATACAGTACGTAACTGGAAACATGCAGCTGTAGGAACATGAAAAACACACGATGTAAATACTTCCAGAGGAGCCCTCTGTGTTTGTAAATGTAGATGTTTTAACCCTGAAGCTAAATGCTAATGCTAATTTAATACTAACAAATGGTAAAATAGCAACACAATCTGAATTATATTTTATGAAACACACTTTGCTTGACATTTATTGAAGTTTTCTTCTGTTTTTAAGTGTTATTTTGCGTTTAATTTATATTTAAATGTGGGCAGGGAGTCTTTACACACTGGCCAACAGGGAGCCAAAAACACAGAACCTATATATTTAATGTGAATGCAACCCATTGGGGAGCAGAGGTGAGGCTAAACTGCTCCACTGACCGAACACACACACAGTCATCGACTTTTTCACACCAGATTTGTTTGTTTGCCGAGACACAATAGTCGCAGAAGTCGAGATGTGTGTAAAGAATTGATCAGTGTCCGTTTTGGTGGTCAATACGGCGCTGGACTGTTGCTGTGAGCCCCAAAGAACACTTCAATAAAGTCAGAAGTCCCATAACGTGGAGGAAACAACACATGGATTGACAAGAACCGTCAAGGTCAGTTTTCCCGCATCATGGTGCAATAATGAATACACACGAGCCCACACATGTAGGAAGTAGACTTATATATCTGCTATCTTGCCATCACAACATTCAAAAGTCTAATAATGAGTTGATGGACAGGTACGAATAAAATCTACAATGTCTTCCCTTTCGGCACATTTCCTTCAGAAACTGTCTTTCTCCCATAGAGTTATATTGTCCCCTGCCCTAGAAATGAAATAATGGCATCCAATAGACAGGAATGCAACTTATTGTGGTTATCACACGCTGAAATCCAAACCTTCTGTAAAAAAAGCCACACAAAAGCAACAATACAAAAGCGACACGACTGAGATCTACAGGGTAGTGACCAAATCGGCTCGAACCAGATCTCGATATTTGAATGTGATCTTTTTTCATTCAATTTCACACAGATTTACCCTGAACAAACTCAAGAGTCAGACAACAGCAGCAGGCAACACAAGTGAAAGCTTTCTGCGCTAAAAATTCAAAACATTTTTCATTATTGTGGCACAAAATGTAATTTACATGCTTATCAAAAGGGAAAATGCATCATAAGTTTGTTTCATTTGAATAAAAAAGATGTGCCTGTCAACAATAATATAAAAATAAGCCAGTCTTTTGAACGGCTCCTTGAATTTAACAAATCCAAAAGACACTACTCCCAGTAAAGATCCAGAAACTCATCACTAGTATAAGCTTTTTGTGTAGACCAGAGGTGTCAACTCTTTTTTTTATTGTGCGCCACATGTTGTGAAGTGTGTAGAGCGTGGAGGGCCTCAGTGGAGGGCCTCAGTGGAGGGCCTCAGTGGAGGGCCTCAGTGGAGGGCCTCAGTGGAGGGCCTCAGTGGAGGGCCTCAGTGGAGGGCCTCAGAGGGTGATCAATCCAGCCAATATTCAGTTGGGGACATTTAGCAGCAGAGGTCTTAACTGTGCAACCACACTTTTATACAGACTTTGAACATTAAACCCAGCTCTGAGTTAGCCTGGGAATACCCAGGCTGCTCGTGCTCGAATTTAAATTGGAACTGCGAGACAGCCTGGATAGGAAGACCGAAATCTTCGCATGAATCTGGGGACCAATCACAGCACGGGGAGGAACGGCAAGCGATGATGCGTAAAAAACACGGAGGTTGTAGTTGCCGCAGCAGACGCGAGGCTATGTTTCGATCAAGTGTCAGATTGTGTTCTAAACACATTAAATCAAAAATGTATATTAAAAGAAGAACAGCGTTTGGCTTTACAATATTTTATTACAAAGAAAGATGTTCTAGCCTTGCTTCCGACAGGATTTCATCTTCTTCTACGCTTTTTCACTCCTCGTCGACTTTCTGTCGCTCAACGTACGTCATCGGGACTCGATACGATTGGCTGTGGACATTCATAGCGGCCAATAAACGGTTGAGGACAATCGTAAACCACACCTCCTCTACGAGAAAATGAACGGTTGTTTCCCAGACTAAATATTCACTTGTGATATTTAGTCTGGCGCTAGCTCTGAGTAACAATAAAATATCAGGTATTCAAGTTATAATCATGTCAAATGATTAAACTTATGGTAAAAAGTACTATCTCTGGTGATGTGGGCCTATTCAGCTAGAAACTTGAGGGCCAACAAAAATTGGTCTGAGGACAGCATTTGGCCCCCGGGGCGCACTTGGAGCACCCCTGGTGTAGACCTACTTCTTCTTGCTCCAGTGTGATTTCTGCACATGCTCCAGTCACCTGCTCCTGACCTGACCGTTGGAAATCCTCAAAAAGAAACTGAATTGCAGAGGACTAATTTCCCAAACTAGAATTCCCTACCGCATGATCTGATATCACCAAGTAATTAAGAGTCCAGGCCCAGGTCAAAGTTGTTTGCCCAGTTGTTTGTCAGTTGTGCTAGATAGTCGGCTCAGGAGGGACAGTCTGCTTTGAAAACTTGAGATGTCATGACAAAAATTAAGTTTAGGAACAGGGAAATCTTTAAGGTTACAGTTCAGACAAACCAACTCCTAGATCTATCAAATCACAGCAGACCGTTCCCTGTTCCTAAACAATTTAATTTAATACATTTTTATCATGACATCTCAAGTTTTCACCCCTGATTGTCTGGCTGTAACATTGGTCCTGGACTCTTAGTTACTTGGTGATATCAGATCCACCAGATGCCACCACTCTTTGTAGTCCTATATGTCAGGGCACAGAGCTTGGGGTCGCCATATTATTTCAAGACGTTCATTTTCATGTTTAATTTGATGTTTTAGTCTGTCTTAGAAAGATTTAGTCAACTTTACAATTGATACTATTGCATTGACCGTTTTTACACATTAATGCCTGATTCTTACTGAATTACATTTTATCCCTATTCCCCGGCAGTGTCTTGCCTTAAAGACACTTTATTAGAATTACACTTGGCTCCAACAAAACGCCCCCAGGAACCTGCGCACTGTAAATCATACGCGGGGTGTGGGTTTGCGTGACTCTTCCAGGTTAGAAAACAGCTGTTGAGCCGAGACGCTGATGTATGTCCACACGCGGCCGTTTTAATGAACTTAATTTTAGGAAGTGATGAATCATCCCATTGCCTCATCCCATTATCCATTTATCTAGCGCACACCTAGCCCCTGGATTGCACCGGTGTTGATGAATGGATGTCCCTCTCCGGAGCTAGCCAAACGCGGTGCTGCTATTCCTAGCCTCTCCTCACGCTTGTTAATGTTTTAGGCCCTGCGTGTGGAGATAATACAGCTCGTTTCTTATCCTACATCTCTTTGTTGGCTAATCCTGGCCCGCAGCATCACGCCGCTTCTCATTGCCAGCGTTTTCTCAAAGGGCCTTAGCGTTAGCAGTGCTAGCATTTCACGTCTTAGCTTAATCCTATTTCAAGGCTTTGTTGTGGTCTGGGCACTGATAAAGGAGCGCTTAAATGGCTCCAACGTGCCATCAGAGGAGAGGCCCGGCACAGTTCCTCACCGGTGATTTGTGAAGATGTGAAGCATGTCTCGGTTTTCCTTCAGGGACGGCGTTGATGTCGGTCATAAATCTAACTGGCTGTGTTCGGTAAGGTCACGGTGACTATTCGGCTGCTCTCCTGTGGTTAAAGGTGAGTGTTGCTTTTTATGGCAGGCCGGGTGTAGGATCCAGAAAGTGGCTTGCTTTGAAGGCTTACATGACACCTCGGAAAGATTGGTACTAAAGGTCATAATGTATACAGTCTACACCAGAAAGGTCTGTGGAGCTTCTTCGCAATATCCTTCTCCATGGAACTTCTCTTGAAACTTTCCTAACAATAGCTTACTTAGTAAATAGGGCTGGGCGATATGATGATGAAAAACGAATCGTGATCTGGTCTCCATGATGATCTGCCTTTTTGGTAACATTGTCATATCGTGATTCAGTGGTTTTTCTGTTTAACCCTCCTGGGACAACCACTTCTGCGTCAATTTTTTTCAAATATTTGGAGGGCTATTAATGTAAAAATTAATGTAATTTAAAAAAAATGCTTCTACTGGATTAAACCAGAACTAAACCAGGAGAAAACTAGGTCTAAAGCAGGTCTAAAATCAGACAACATCACGGACTGAATCTGGATTAAAACGGGGGGGGGGGGTAAACCGGACTAAAGCAGAGACTGAAATCAAGGTCTAAACCAGGACCAAACGAAAGAGGACTAAACCAGGGACCGAATGAAACGATGATTACTCTGAACTAAACCAGGACTAAACCCAAGGACTCAACCAGAAATAAACTGGGTCTAAACCAGATCTAAACCTGGACAATATCACAGACTGAACCATGGCTAAACCATGAGGGAAGCGTGTCAAAAACTCTGTAAGGATTGAAACTTGGACTAAAACACGTCTTAACCTAGACTAAACCAGGATTATACCAGGTCTAAACCCAAGAAGAAGCAGATGGCTTTAGTCGCCTTTAAAAAACAATACAATGAATTGTCTCTCTCTATTCAAGATGTTTGCAGCAGATTGCTCAAAATTACATTCGTACAGCAAATCCTTATCACTATACATTATGTAGCAGGGCTTGTTCATCCACCTGGGTTTTGGGGAACAGTGGGCCACTCACTGAGGAGTCCTATCCATCTTCAAGATCCCGACACTAACACTTGCTTCTCCACGGACTGGTCTGACATCAAGACGCCAACACCGAACTTTAGCCCTGACCCTAACGTTGTGAAGGAAACTAAGATAATACATTGAGTCTGCGAAACACAGGGTCAATCATTTGTGCTCTTTTGTCGCTGTAAAATCTTTGTTTATGCTAGTATTGTTAGAGGTTTTGGTAATTATTTTTGCATGCTGTGTGTGTCTTAAACGGCACCTGTCAACACGGCAGGCAAAAAGAATCATCAATAGCCTATCTCAAAAACGATAACAGCACCCCATCAAGCACAAACAACTTTTCTTTTTTTCTATATATATATATACTGTATATATATATGTTTTCGGTTTAAGGGGAGCCCACTTCACAGACGTGCACCTCTGGCATCTGGGGGTGCTGCTGTTCCCTGATGCTCCCAGAGAACAACGGCACCAAGGAACATAGGGTGACCCCATTTCCCAAGTATTTATAGTGACGAGTACCTGCATCAAAACCTGTCCGATACAATATTGTGTTGTTGGACGCAGTACAGATGCTCACTTCAGCTGCAGAACCACCTGAAACCTTCAATAGATCACAGAATATTTCGAGTCGAGAAGCATCACAGTGTACATGAGTTTACATACCATTTAATCTTTTGGACATTTTTCGTAGAATATGAATGATAACACAAAAATATTTTTTACAATCTTGGTTAGTGGTTGTGTGAAGCCATTTATGTCAAAAAACTGAGTTTACTCTTTTGAAATCATAATGAAAGAGAAACTATTCAAATGTCCCTGATCTAACGTTTACATGACCTTCAACAACTGACAGGAAAATTGTTCAGGAGCAAAGAAAAACTCACTTCAGCTGAAATACAGGACTCTATGACAAAATTTGGACTCTCTGAAACAGGTTTTTTGATGATAAATGGCTTCACGCACTAACCATGAGTGAAATAAGGTTTTTGTGTTATCATTCATATTCTTTTTACATACCCTGGTATTCTGCCAGGGGATGTAAACTTATGAGCACAACTACATTATGAGCTATGTACTCTGCAAATCTTTTTTTTCACTCGATGTGGTGGTATCAGATTGGTAATCTGTATCACTGACTATTCTGAGCCCAATAATTAATATTACTTTCTTTATTTCCATATTTTTATACTTTTATACCTATAGCAAGTACTTAAAGAGCTAAGGTTCGAGGGTGAGGACACAACAGTGTGCACATGCGGGAGCTGGGATTCGAACCCCCAACCTTCCGGTAATGAGACAATCCACTCTGCCATCTGCGCCCCTGTCGCCCTAAAATATTGATATTGAATCAGATTTGAGACAATGGTTTTGGAACAACACATGTAAAATGATTTATTTATTTATTATTTTATTTTATTATTATTACTTTTTGTTATATTAATAGTTTTCTCAGGAAAAAAACAGACTATTAGTTCTACTAGTACTAGTTCTACTTGTGCAATGAACATTCAAAGTCTCACTTGCATGTTTGGAACATGTTTGGAACATGCAAGTGAGAGCATTGTTAAGCTGCATTGTTCCTGCAAAATAAATAATAAAAAAAAAACAAATCTAATAATAATAATGGCTTACGCTTTACAAGCCTGTGTCACAAGTTTCTCAAAGCGCTGTAGACATTATTCATTTTCTCCACACTTGGTGGTGGTAAGCTGCTATTGTAGCCACAGCTGCCCTTGGGTCGACTGAAGCGAGGCTGCCAGTCCGCGCCATCGGTAGGACTGAAACAACTAATCGATTAATCGTCAACTAATCGATTATTGAAATAGTTGTCAACTATTTTAGTAATCGATTAATCGTTTCTGGGATATACAGACTCAGACAGAGTAAGAATTACATCAAAATGTTGTATTTTTTGTGAAAAAACTATGTTGACTCTGAAGGCATTGGTTCTAGAAGTTTTTTTTGCAAATATTTTTGCTCTGATTGTTCCAAATCTTGGATCATAATCTAATCCGAGCAGAAAGAGGACTCTCTCGCTCTCACTTTTACAATCCCAGAGTGAATTTTAGAGATTCTTAGCTTTCAAATGAGGAACGACATGTGGAACTTGTACAAAGAGCATCCTACAAACATTAGCTTTAACTTTACTCCATCAAGACGTCCTCAAACGGTGTCACTTTAGCTTCATGTGCAAAAAGCTTTTAACAATGACACTTTCCATGCACCTTTTTGTGCCAACTGATTAATCGATTAATCGTAAAAATAATCGGCCGATTAATCGATTACCCAAATAATCGTTAGTGACAGCCCTAGCCATCGGGCCCTCAGACCACCACCAACAAATCACTCTCACATGACATTCATATGGGCTGTGGGTGAAGTGTCTTGCCCAAGGAAACAACGACAGTCTGCACCAGCAGGAGCCAGGATTCGAACCCCCGACCTTCCGATCGTGAGACGACCTGCTCTAAGATCTGTCTCCAAATCTTTATTTTAATCTCAAATTAAAGGCGACACAATAATTAGTGTCTCTATAGCTCCTTCATAATGAGATTCCAAGAGTCGAGATCTGATCTTGTTGTAGCTTCAAACCCAACGGAAAAACTCCCAAAAGTCCCTGACCCTTTCCTCTCTTTGAATACATCCTTGTGTTTGATCACTGCTCGCCCAGCCAATCTCATCTTGAGTCGTAATGAGAAATATAAAGAGTTGTCCACGGTCTGCGCGTAATATAAGCTGAGTCACACTGTGGTACAGATGTGTGTGATGGGGTCCATGCCCCGCTGACACTTGTTCAAGAGGCGAGGCACAGCAGGAGGTTCAGCAGAGCGGGTCATTCATCCATAATCAGACATCGCTCTCTCTGTGCTTCGCATTCACACCACATCACAACATTACACTTGCTTTCCAAAGCTTTTTTACTGGCAATGTAAGAACTGTCAGCCTTGCGAATGTGTGCTATGTATCACGTTATATTTAGGGCTGAGTACCTATACATTGTTCCTGATACCACAATGCTTGGTTTACAATATTGGCACCTGACATTTTTTCAATAACTTTACTGCATTATTTTAAAATAAAATACAAAGTATTTCTTATTTGAGCTGGAACTACAAAGTCACTTCCTTTAGCGCTGTCTCAGGACCTACCAGGCATCAAAGTTTTGACACATACATGTGCTAATATAATACTTCGATAAGGGGCTTTGAGATTTTGGTACCAGATTTCAATACCAGTAGCTTTTTCCAATGCCATACTGTTATCATTTATCATATACCTAGCCCAGTTAGGCTAAATGCAAAACAATATTACTTTGTACAATTTACAATTAATTTACATCTAAAAATGGCCCTATTGTCCTTCTTTGTCTCACTTAAAAGTGCTTCATGTTCTACATGTGGCTGGTTAATGTCTGGTCCCTTTTCAAGTCTGAGAATATTTAAACGTTTGGTTTTAAACATTTATTTTCAAATGCCTCTTTGTAGCTGCAGAGTGGGTGAATAAAATCAAGTAGTTCTGATCAGACACATCCTAATAATAAATAATAGTTCCTGTTTGTCCTGGTCCGGACATAGAAGCACATACACGGTGTCCATAAAGTCTCTTTACAATTTAAAAATGTATTACAAAGGCAGTTGATAAGATATCTGAACCAGGTTTGTTGTATTGTAATCAGTGTTTATCAAAGGTTGTCACAATTCAATCACATTGAAATTGTGAATTCAAAAATGAATGTGTGTGGAATCATGTGCAATCGAATAATTGCTCCATTTTTCTTCCACGAGGCATCAATTACTGCAAACGTTTACCTTGACCTTTTGACTGAATATGTGGCACCAACTGAACGACCTTCAACCAACCATCAGTCTTCAGCGAGATGATGCACCACCACATTGGGGACTGTATGTTCATCAGTTCCTCAATCAAACATTTCCAATTGGATTGGAAGAGATGGGGCAATTCCTTGGCCACCACGTTCTCCAGATATCACTCCCTTGGATTCGTTCTATGGGGTTATGTTAAAGATGCTGAACAAAGATACCGGGCATTACTGACTTGAAGCAAAAGATTTCTGATGCCATCACCACCATTGATGAGGCTCTGCTACAGCGACAAGGCAAGAAATACAGTACTGTCTTGATGTGCTTCGTGCAACTAATGGTGCCCATATTATTATATATTAAACTAATGGAGCCCATATAGAGGTGTGTTAAACTAATGATGCCCATATAGAGGTGTATTAAACTAATGGTGCCCATATAGAGGTGTATTAAACCAAGGGTGCCCATATAGAGGAGTATTAAGCTAATGGTGCCCATATAGAGGTGTATTAAACTAATGGTGCCCATATAGAGGTGTATTAAACTAATGGTGCCCATATAGAGGTGTATTAAACTAATGATGCCCATATAGAGGTGTATTAAACTAATGATGCCCATATAGAGGTGTATTAAACTAATGATGCCCATATAGAGGTGTATTAAACCAATTGTGCCCATATAGAGGTGTATTAAACTAATGGTGCCCATATAGAGGTGTATTAAACTAATGGTGCCCATATAGAGGTGTATTAAACTAATGGTGCCCATATAGAGGAGTATTAAACTAATGGTGCCCATGTAGAGGTGTATTAAACTAATGGTGCCCATATAGAGGTGTATTAAACTAATGGTCCCATACAGAGGTGTGTTAAACTAATGGTCCCATACAGAGGTGTTAAACGAATGGTCCCATATAGAGGTGTGTTAAACTAATGGTCCCATACAGAGGTGCATTAAACTAATGGTCCCATATAGAGGTGTGTTAAACTAATGGTCTCATATAGAGGTGCATTAAACTAATGGTCCCATATAGAGGTGCGTTAAACTAATGGTCCCATATAGAGGTGTGTTAAACTAATGGTGCCATACAGAGGTGTGTTAA
>OMNZ01100519.1:0-10025 GCA_900303255.1 Lesueurigobius sanzi | reverse complement strand
TCTCCTGGTGAATTTTTTTCTCAATTGGATAATATTTACCCCTCCCTCATCGACCTTGAACTTTTGCATTAGGGAACCCATAGAGCTACTTTGTATTTGGGAATATCTGAAGTGAATAAGGGTTGATATGAGATGAAAATTTGTATGCAATTCCTTAAAATGTTTACTATCCAGTCACTCCTGTTTTCTTTCCAGTCTTTGGAAAGTGTGTAGGTTGGCAGGCCAGGCTTAAGATACTGTCTTTAGGAACGTAAACTATACAGCATTGAGCAAAGCCATATGGAGTGTAGTTTGTCCAAGACAAATTTCCCCTTGGGACAAATAAAAGAAATCTTGAATATCCAAGGATATACCATACCACCTTGACTATTGCAATGACTTCCAAGGGTTGGAGCTTAAATGTTCAAAATGTCTATTTTGAAGGACCACCCTATTGCGTATGCGATATGATTAGCCTGTGTACTCAGCTTATTTTGACTGAAGTCACGAGCAGCGACAGCGTGCTTCAAACGTAAAATGAATTGTAGGATTGGTGAACGTCAAGCTCCACCAATCAGAAGCCTCGGTGGGATCGCTGAGGATAATGGGTAATGCAGTCTGATATCGAAATACTGCCGTTAAACCATGTTTATTCAAAAACTAAATTGAGTTCATGCATACTTTTGTCACCTATAAGTGACTATAAGATCGCTTTATCACCACGTAGCCAGTTAGAGCCTAAGAAAACGTATTTTGGACGTTACAGACTTTTTTCGAAAAGTCTATGGGGAAAATGAATGGGGGAAATCTCTTCCGGCTCCGGGGCTCGGTTCGCGGGGATGAGCTGGGACTACGATGCTCTATTGACAACAATGGAATTTCAGCTAACAGGAAGTGCTAATAAAAACAGGAAATGCTTTTACAACAAAAGTGGGCGCGGCTGAATAAGGTGAATAGGAGTTGGCGATATGAGGATATGTGAGATCGGTTTTATCGCGATCCAAGGTACTTCTGTTAGCAAACCCAAGGCCTGAATGTCAACACAATGACGCTCGCTAATGTGAGCGTACTCATTTGGCCGCGAGCCGCTCCTCTCCCGTATATATACGTAGCATAGCGCTGTAGCTGGGCCTCAATTATAAGGATGAGACTTTTCCGTCTGTAATGCAGCAGGACTTAAATGACTTCCCCGCAGCTGCTGCTCTGTCTGTGCGATCCACCGTGTTTATTTACCTGACACACGTGCAAAAGGAGCGAGTAACCGGCCTCCTTCCTCCTCGCAGCAGCTACTGTCGCCGACGTGCCCTTCTCATTTCCTTAATCGTGGGCCGTGTTCACAAACGCGCTGTCTGTCCATGTCTTAATGGTGAAATTTCAGCTCAGTTGTTTGCCAAGTATTAATTGATAATAACTAAGTGCTTCCTTTTGTCTGGATGTCACCGTCTTAGTACGAGTCTCATTGTGAAAGGGTCAGACAGCGACAGAGCATCACATGACAGCAGCCTGACATCAGGAGTAGAGCGGCTCATAACAGAGGCCTAATAAGATGCTACAGAAAACTTTACTGTTTTACTTTTTGTTTTACTCAGGAGTTTTAATGCTTTTTTATTCATAGTGAGGATGATAGACCTACATATGTTATTACTGTGTTGATTATTACAAACTTGAATAAATTAGTACAGGCCTACTTCTTCTATGTCTTCTTTAGTGTGTAACTTAAGTTATATTTATCATCTTAAAAAATCGTGATAAAATTGAAATCGTGATTTTATAATTCAAAAATCATGATATTGTATTTTCTCCATAACGCCCACACCCCTTGTCCCTTATGGCTCCTCCTGCCATAAGGGACAAGGGGTGTGGGCGGTGGGTCCACAGGAGGAAGGCCCCACGGCGCTCCTTCACCTCTGGGCGATGTAACCGGCTTTGATGGTCTCTCATCAAAAAGGAACTTCTGAACCGCTCTTGACCTGACCCGTCACCTATAGGACCTGTTTGCCCTGGGAGACCAGGGGCATGATCCATGCTCCAGACAACATATCTCCTAGGATCATTCGGGTGCTCGACCCCTCCATCACGATGAGGTGGAGGTTGGAGGAGGGGATAGCTCATTTGTTCTGACAGAAAAGACATTGAACTTTGTGACTGTTTTCGTTTCACATGGATTGGCCAAGGAATTACAGAGAAATTAGTAATAAACTATGACTGAATTTTTACCGTAGTTGCCAGTATATTTTTTTCAGCTGCCCTCCACCTCTATGTTAAACTATTGGCTCTTTAACCTTTAACATGTGAATGAAAGTAGGCGCACTATTGAGAAAACGGACATTGACAAGAGTCTTATTAGAATATGCGAGGCAGTGAAACCTGACAAAGATGGAACAGTGTAAGGTATTGGATAAGTTCGACAGGGACTGGATTATGACGGCTAGACATCTGTCAGGGCTTCTCCCCAAATCTGCCGCTCTGGTGTGTGTGTTCATGCCTCATTTGAAAGTGGTCCAAGAACGGGACAGTGGTAAATTGGTTCCACATGTACAGTAGGTAGCAATGGCTGGCTCAAGTGGTCCAAAATAATCTATCGGGAGAACTACTGTAGAGCTCAAGTTGCTGTGTATGAGTCATGAAAGCTCTCTCTGAATGGCGTGTGGCCACATTTGTTTTACCTTATCCATAAGAACGATCGCTGTTATTGTTTTCTTCTTCTTTATTTAAAATATCCATGTTGCCTACCGAAGCCCCGGAAGTGACGACATCGCAATCGCACATATACTAGTTCATTTTGTCCATTGTTATTTACTCTCTGCAAGTGTGAAAAGTTTTGCTATGAATGTTGTGTGGTCATTTAAAGCCATACTGCGTAACGTTTCATCCAGCAAATAGAACAAGCATTCATTTAATTACAGTAGTAACGGTTGTTCTCATCTGTGACAACTATCTTAAAAATATATGGATTTTGACTGTGAGCTGGTGTGCCTCTCCCCAGACTGTAACTTTGCTCGGAGCGGGACATTCCAGCTGGTCTCCAAGAGGCCAAATATACTTCGAGTCCTCTTTTTTATGTATAAACCGTGGCAGCAAATGCATTGAAGGAGTCTAATTGAGCATATTTTTAGACCGTTTAGTTGCCCTTGTAACATAGCAACATGTAACCTGCAATGTTTCGCTGTGTGTGGCTTTAAATAGGTTGTGTTCTTGTTATAGAATTGTATTTCAGTTGGAGGGCAAGTGCCAACACAACTCGATGAGAGAGAAAGCGTTTTTGAAAGAAATTTTCAAAAAGAAAATTTGATAGTGGTTGGATTCACAAACCTGCCATATTATTCTTATGGTTGGAAGACATTTCTACTGGGCAACAAAACGCACGTGTTTTTGAATATTGTCACCACTTTTGGACACCTTTGTGAGAAAATAATTCGATGTCAGTTCAGAGAGAGACTTTGAACTTTGTGACAATGTTTGATTCATGTGGATTGGCCCAGGAATTACAGAGAAATCTGCATTTTGAGAGTTTCCATAGATACATCTGTAGCTGCCCTCCACCTCAATTTAAACCTATAGGGTGTTTTCACGAAAGCCATAAATCTGACCCAGAAGTGCCGCCATGATGGAGATATACAGGAGATCACTCCAATTAACTAGACACGCTATATCAATTATGGACATAAACCCTCAACTTTGCACTACAAAACTTATGACACAGTTTACCAGTTGTACAGAGAAAGACTAGACGCCAATGAAAAAGAATGTTACATGAACAAAGTAAGTTAATTGGGAATGAAGATCCATATGAAATGGATCCCAGTTTGTTCAGTGGCGATCTTGTAATCTTGCCTCCTGTAAATTAATCCAATCAATATGTGATACCATTCTCTTTATTAGTTACATTTCAAGTTATAAAGTTATAGCTTTGCAATTGTTACACACAAGCATGAAAGGGTAAAGAAAGTGTTTATCAATTTGTTACTACAAATAATTGCTAACACTTGAATAAAAGCAAATTAACCTATACACAAATATAATATGAACCAGCTACAAAATGAGCTGAGCAAATTCAGATGTTATCCAGATTTATTTTATTCAAATTTGGATCCATTTCTTTAGATAATAGTTCTATGTGCTTTCCCTGATGTTGTACAGCTTTAGGTAAACGTTAACACTGCTGATGATTTCCTCTGACTGATCTATTGTTCAAACTTTGCTGTAGCTTGTTCACTTTGATAGGTGAGTATCTCCGTCATGGCCGACTTGGGATAGGTGATGTCACGTGGAAGCACCCTATATGCTCTGTGGAATGTTTCGACGTCACATGAACGCAACCTATTTTCTATATATTGTTTTATTATCAGCAGCCATGTATTGACAGAGTTGTTTTCTTTGTTCCCAGCAGGCCTCAGTTCTCCACCAGCCAACATCACCACCTCCGCTGTGCCCAGCATCGTCACGCCCATCGTCAACGGCTTTACAGGGATCCCTCACCAGCCCAACGGGCACCCGGCTGTGGAGACGGTCTACACCAACGGGCTGCCCCCATACTCCACCCAGAGCCCCACAGCTGCTGACACCCTGCAGCAGGCCTTCACTGGGGTACAGCAATACACAGGTACGTGCTGTGTGGCCTTTGGGTTTTGCTTTTCATGCATTTATGGAATGGGAAAGTGTAGATTAAGTTTATTTGTTCAAACATACTGTATATAAATCAGTGTTTTATCTATTTTTCATTATTTTTACACACTGATTTTATTCACATTTTGAGCTATTGTGGCCAAGCAACATCTCTGGAAGGTTGTGTCAGTCTAAACCAGTGGTTCTCAAACTTTTTTTCAGGCGACCCACTTTTTGTCATTGGTGTTCTCTCGCGACCCGCCTCCCCTCCTCTTTGAGCAAGGCCTACTACAAATAATTATAATGTAATATAATTAAATAGGCCCTATTTGTATTCAGTGTCAGTGTTTTTGGATCATTTAGATGATTAGAGGAAATTTAGATAGGGTGTCTTTAGCTTCATAAGCGGCTCACAGACGCAGCGGAGCATGGTTGTGGTTTCCGCCCACTTTTAGTGCGAGTTTGGAGGAATTATCTCCAGGAAATATGCTACTTAAAAACAAAGAGAAAAGCGGCTAGCCTCTGACAGCAGCAGTTTGGACTGGAGCATCAGCGCTACAAGTCAAGCTAAAATTAGCATTTGATCTGTTTTATACAGTCACTGAGCAATGGGACACAACGCAAGAATGTTCATAACTACCACACGTCTTTTATCAACGTGAAGACTCCACCAGGGGATGCTTGGAGACGCAAAAGTGGGCGAGCGAGAGTCATGGAGAGCGAGGGAGGGAGCGCACATGGGTCGAGGTTACAGTGCGTAGATGCATTTTCTCATTACGGGAATAAACTTGTGAACAATTTGTAGATTTACAGTATATGTGCAGTAGGACATGGACATGGCATAAAGAGAGTCCCTCTGTGTGGATAACTCAGCAGCAGTTTCCCTTGTCATTAATGAGACGAGACGTGACCAGACGCTGCTTTTAATATGCAATTCCACCGCCACCCAAAAAAAATCTCTCAAATTTATGTTTGAGAACCAATGGTCTAAACATCCCTGGATCCCATATCAAAGTATTTGGATTAATAACTTGAGTATCCTAGTCACGTATTGCTTAACTACGACTGCTATAAGGTGAAAGCACTGAATTTGCTGACGTATTCAGAGAAAGTACAAATAATGTTTGATACAATTAGTGAATATTAACTTTGTGGCTTCAAAAACATGGAGATTCCACCTAGGGCTGGGTGCCGTTCATTCCCCCCCCCGATACCAGTACTTTACGACGCCTGCACCTGAACAATACTTTTTTTGATACCTACTAAATTATTGGTCATCTAGAACCATAAAACAGAGCAATAATAGGCAATTTATTCCATAAAAGACTTATTATTTGAAGTTTTTATCATTGATTTAAGCTGAAACAACCAAGTAATGTTTTTAGTGCAGTCCAGGACCCGCCAGTATGGAGGACTAAAACATAATAAAAATAATACATAAATAAATGAATAAATAAATGTCCATATTGGCAAATAATTATTAAGATATCACTACAAATGCTGAGATAAAAAATATATAATTATTGTTAAATGCCGGTTTTGTGCTCAAAACAAAAAAATAAAGCCTTATTAATATGTTGGTGAGAGGAATATATTCCATCGTTTAACAATAATTATATATTTTTTTATCTCATCATTTGTAGTGATATCTTAATAATTATTTGCCAATATGGATTTTAACAGAAAATTATCATAAATTGAGGATCTGTAAAACAATCATTGGTGCAACAAGTCCTGACGGAAACCAATATGAATGCATTCTAAAAGTCCAAAAAACCATCAGTGTTTTTGTTGTGCTCTCTCTGGTGCAAATCTCAGTCTGTTGATCCAGAACGAGTGATTCCTCAGAAGGAAAAACTAAGGAGTGAAAAAAAAAACAATATTTTCTCAGAACGGGAAAATAAAACAAGCCTTTTTGGGGGGCGCCTGGAGCGTAAACCAAAGCGAGCCCTGGGTCTGATTCCCAACATGGGCTAATGCTCATTCCACATCTCTCGTCATGATGTTTTCTGTTCACTGCACCGGTATCGTACAGCTAAATGTAGGCCTATCCTAAATGCATTTAGGCACTCGTCGAGCGCAAAAAGGGGGGGTCGGGATCTCCCAAGATGATTTCAAGTTACAACCTATAATTTGTTAAATCCAGTCAAATATTAAAATGTTTAAATAAGTGTTTTTAACTTCTAATTTTATTGTATGTTGCTCTAAAGTTGTCTTAAATGTGATAACCTTTTACAGTGGGGGTGAATTTTGGGGTTGCGAATAAAAAGGTTTGGGAACCCCTGGTCTAGAATTATTCAAATTATCTGCAGCAAAGTATAAGAAAAACTATTGTGAAACTGTTTAATTACTTTACGGCTTGTACATAATATTTGTTGGGGACAAAAACCACAGATTGACCAAATACCCTCACTCTCACAGGCAACAGATGCTCACGCTCACTGTCATAAAAACACTGAAAAGCACTCTCCTGCCGTCCATGAAACACCGCTCCCTCAGGAACTGTGTCATGGACAGTGGTAAACAACAAGTGCCACAGCGCTTTGAAAATTTAATAGCAGCTTATACACATACACTTACCTTTATTTGAAAACATTTGCCATCGGTTCTATAGTTGTGAGGAGAAATGGCCAGAAAAGTAGGATTATTGAATTTAAACACTACTGTACTAATGTTTGCAGTTCAGGTACATGTTACACAATGTTTACTGATTAAAACATGGGCAACAGCACATTACAGCCAGTATGACCTTCCTCACAAACAAATGCATATAACAACTCCTTATAGGACGGGTCAGGGTTAGAGTGGAGGCCAGTAGAGGCTTGCTTTTTCATTTTCTTTCACATAAATGTGTTCTAATTGACCCAAAAAGACGAAAACTAGCTTAACGCCACCACATCTGTGCATTTTGGAAATGCAGACATTGAGGGCTGTCTCATTTCTTAGGGCTGTCTTTCAGCTCTAGCCCGTAGTCCTCTGGTTTAAGCTATAAGCGAAGGATGAGGGGTAGGGCTAAGGGGAAGGGGTACAAAAGATAATTGGAATTGGGCTTTAGGCCTATGTCTGAGGTCTGCATCTGTCTTTCCTGTATGGAATCACAACCAATTTTAAGGTATGTTTACTGGGAATTTGAGGACTGATGATTGCTCTCAATTAAATTAAACTAGGACTTTAGTATTTCCAACCCAGGACTAAGCCAGGACCAGATATTTTTTTAACTAAAGTTCCATAAGAGACGCATGTGGCTGTAAAACCATGCATGTTGCAGATGCCTGGTTTAAGTGATAAAACATATGATTTTACATTTTTAAACATATTCTACCACCACAAAAATGAGCTTTAGATATTAAAAGGTGTATATAATGAGCATCTAATATATATTGAGATACACTGCATTAAAAACAGCATTTTAGCAGCTTTGTTTACTCACTGGCGCTCGTGTGATTGACCTGACCACCTTGACTCCACTGTTCTCCCTGTTTTTTTTCACGTTCCCTCTGCTTCTTTGGGTGCAGCCATCTACCCAGCCACTACGCTGACTCCTATTGGCCAAACACTGCCCCAACCACCCCAGGTCATCCAGCAGCAGCAGCAGAGAGAAGGTGAGGGTGAGAGAACCTTATTACTTCTACACTTCATGCTGTACATCTCATCGGACCATAATAGGTATATAAAGGAGATGAGCGCACCAGGCACATATTGCTCTGGCACCCTGCACATTTCATTCTGGGTAATGCACATATAAAAGAGAGAGAGAACAATATTTTTTTCCCTCCAATGTGCACATCATTAAAGATAATAGATCAATTAAATAGAATTGTGGGGGGAAATATAAAATTGGCCTATTCCAGTTCCTTCCAGTATTGTCCTGCTTAGAACGTGGTTATGTTTGGTGGCAGAAAGTCGTAATCACATCAATTTTCTTTTCACAATAAATGGAAAACATATAAAATAAGACATTAGTCGGTAGTATGCTAATTTAACCATAACACACAGCTATGGAGGACTAAAACTGCCAACATTATGAGTAAATAAATGGAAAATAATTATTAAACACCAAATTATGTTTTTTCTTGTTGATAATCTGTCTAAATAGGTGTCTGATAGTGTTGTCTACTTGTTCCTGACATTATCTTTGACATTTTAGGCAAAGTGGTTCAAAATCCTAAAACCATTAAGACAAGACAGTATACAGTACTGTAATTATGTTTATTTGTTTGGATCCTCATTACTCACTTGGGATGGGCCATACGATACAATACCAGGTAATGCTTGGGCTAGAATTTCATTATTGATCTGCTACCGACGCGTTTTGTATTCAAATTGATAGATTAGATGGACTTTACCATTTCCAAAGCCGTAATTCTGTCTTTGGCTAGACCTGCTCAAGGGGCGACACAGCAGCTAAAACTCAATTTCCTCAGTTTTCAGGTTTTGGGACAGTTTGCTCTCTTAACATATATACATATACTGTACGTACCAGGGTCAATGATGTGGTGTTGAGATTGTAAAGTGCTTAACAGAATTGTTAGTTGCCTAAAAGAAAGGGGGCCCACACTTTTTCGGCTCGCGAACTACTTTCAAAGTCAGCGAGGCCTGGAGATCTACCTTTTACCAGGATTGTGTTATTTATTCGTTATACTGTAATTACGTATTGGTTTTACATTAATTACCACTTCAATAAAGTAAAACTATAATGTATAATACTACGGAGAGAGAACAATTCTAAATTGATGACAACAAGTACAGTATATGTGATAAAATTACATTGGATTTTTATCAATTACAGGACACAGGGCCATCATTACCCCCAAAATTGGCTATATTGTCCAAAATAAAAATAAATAGCTGCTCATCATCACTTCATCTCCTGCTTTTATCTGAATCATTTTGATGGGTGTCTCCTTGGTAACACTCAGGGCTTTAGACTTTGATAAAATCCTCTCTTTTGGCTCATCTAACAACAACAAACTGTTCTTTAAAGCAGTGGTTCCCAAAGTGCGGTCGCCAGATGAATTCCAGATAAAATAAAAAGACAAAATAACAATGTTTGTTGATGCAATGTTTAGTTTAGGGTAACACACATTTGTGAATTGGGTGTAATCAAAAAAAAATACACTAGTTTAAATGACTCAGAATATTCATCTTAATTTGTTTTGGCTTTTTTGACTAGTTAAGTCTAGTTAAGTGTTTGTGCTTTTTCTGAGGTGTTTCTGACTTCAACACATTATAACTTATTTTAAGCACATTTAAGAACGTTGATCTTGTCGTATTTGCAGTTTTATTTTCTCATTTCAAGCATTACCTTACATGTCGTGAGCCAAATAATCTAGATGACAGTAGTAAATTTGCGGTTAGCGCTCGTGCTTCACAGCTAGAAGGTCCCGGGGTCTTTCTGTGTGGAGTTTGCCGAACACTCTCAGTGGGGTTAAGATCTACCT
>OMNZ01100496.1:0-12869 GCA_900303255.1 Lesueurigobius sanzi | reverse complement strand
TATAAATCGTGTGTGCCTCCCGGGTAACGTGGCACCACATTGAGCAGGATGTATTGGGAATCCACTATGATTTGTACATTTACTGAATGGTATTTATTGAGGTATGGAAATGGATCAGGTGATGGAGCTTTAATGCGCACGTGAGTACAGTCAATGGCACCGATAATGTTTGATAAGCTGCCACTGAATGAAAGCCAGTCTCGTGCGCATTTAGTCCTATTTATAAGCGTCGGCATTAATTGCAAATATGTACATTTTAGCTGTAATGATTGCCATTAAGAAAACTAAAATTAATAACAAGTTATTTCTGAGCGGACATAAGGTTTATGTAGTGAATTATACTTATATTTACATATTTCCTGAAATTAATCAACACGGTGCACTTTTTCTTTCAAATGTTATTGGACTACTTATAAAGACATCGAAATAAGACTCCAGTTCCATGTTGAGCTCGTGTACAGAACTGGACATTTTTTTGCGCGTACGAGTCCTCCTGACTGTTCGTAGGATTTGTTCTTCCAGACGAACGTTTTCCGCTAAGAACAAATTTTGTGAATCCCAAAAACAAATTTGTTCGTAAGTTCGTTTCGTGAATGAGGCCCATTGTTGACATTGGTCCTGGACTCTTAATTACTTGGTGATATCAGATCATCCGTGTGGGAAGGTAGCCGGGGTGGCCAGAGGAGCTGATAACTCGGCATACATGAGAATAAATATCACAGATGAAAAACTTTGGGATACAAGTGTCTGTGAAAAATGGCTATACAAATGATATTCAATAATAATCATAATAATAATAAATAATAAACTTTACATTATTCACTGTATTATTCATTCACTCCATACTTGGCGGTGGTAAGCTCCCATTGTATCCACAGCTGCCCTGGGGTGGACTGACGGAAGCGAGGCTGCCCATCTGTACCAGGAAGTGAGAGTGCCAATCTGCATCAGGAAACGAGGCGTGCACTGGAGCGGTTTGCAGCCGAGTGTGAAACGACTGGGATGAGAATCAGCACCTCCAAATCAGAGGCCATGGTTCTTGACCAGAAAACGGTGGCCTGTGTAGCACAGTGGTTAGCGCTCGTGCTTCACAGCTTGAAGGGCCCGTGTTTGATCCCGGGTTTGATCCAATGTGGAGTTTGCATGTTCTCCCCGTGTCTGCGTAGGTTTCCTACAGGTGCTCCGGTGTCAACCCAAAACTTGCACGTTAGGTTCATTCTCCTGCTCCAGCTCTAACGAATTGTCCCAGCGGTATCAAAGGATGGGTCAAATGCAGAGGGCAAATTACGGGGACAATAAAGAAGATACTCTTGCTCCTACTTACTTCAGTTAATGCAAGTTAAAATGCGCATTAAGCACTTCTAATTTAAGCATGAATCTAAAAGTGAAAAAAAAAAAAAAAACTCAAATTAAAAGGCACTATTCACTATGTAGGAACAGCAAGTGCTTCTGAGTAATGAGAAAATGTGTCGGACCAGGGGCTCTTCAAGGAGGAGGCCTTTTTTTTGACAACTATGCTGAAGAAACTGACGTGCTTAAAAGGCACTATACCTGATTGTTTTTCTATTGCAAACAATGCAAGACTCCATTTCTAACTTCCCAATTCTTCACAGGAATGAGTTTATACACTACCAAGGGTCACTTTTCAGCATCACTGTCACAGAAATGCAAGAAAACTAGCCTGAAAGCTCATGAAATTGAAATGTCCTCCGGGTGCTCCGGTTTCCCCTACCACTAAAAAGATGTACAATAGGATCCCCTTTGGGGCCAGGACTCCCCTAAAAAGAGATTCTTAATCTCAGTGGGACTTTCCTGGTTAAATAAAGGTCAAATAAAATAAAATATTGCCCCTCCACATTAACCTTAGTTTTCTCCCCTGGTTGAACCTGCATTTATTGTAATTGGGACGTTCTCCTGGCGTCTTCAGGCTTATGTTCTGTTTAGTTACTATAGAAGGAACATGGCTGAGAGAAATGGCTGTGTGAAAATATACAGTATACTGTATGTGTGTGCTCCACTAACGCACAGCAATACATATAGTGATTTAGCTGAAAACAACTCCACAGCACAGTCTATGGCTGTGTCCGAATGTCCACCCTGTCATCTTCCTGTATGTATCTTCGAACTCTTGCACGCCACTAAACTTTTGTTGGGATGTGCGTGTCTGTCTAGCCCTCTCGAATGTCCACCCTAACCACTCATTTACTATATTTACTATATATGAGGACTCATTTCATTGGCAATTCGGACGCATTTCTCTTCACTACTTTCTCCTGTCCGCTGATCACGTGACTCGAGCGCCGCAGTGACGTGATTTACGGAGGAGAGATGGGGAGCAGGTCGTCCGAAATGTAAACAAGACGAGTGCACTACATCTGCTGAAAAAGTTCCCAAAACTCTGCAAATAATGGATTTCTGCGACCAAGACCGACCCAATTCAAGAGACACTTTATTATTTGGGGATATATATTAGTCCGATAAGTTTTACTCAATGTGGATTTTACAATAATGAAGAAAACAGCTTGGATTGTTGCATTTTACCAGAGAAGAGAAGCTAGCGAAAGGTAAGCAGGTAACGTTAGCATCTTTTCCTCGTAGCGGGTCATTTTTAAGGGGTTTTTATTCATAAATAATCCACAACTCGCCACTAAAGCCGTGTTTTGAAGCGTTCGATCAGCATTGTGGGAAATTTTCAGTGCATTACTTTTTTCTCATTCGGACACCCCTAGAAAATGGCGTATCTACTATATAGTGTACTATATAGGGAATAGGGTGGACATTCGGACACAGCCTATGTGTTACCCCTCATTTACATACAGTACGTTATGGCCACGTCCCGTTTTACGCACGTCTGCCTTAACAATAGAATGTAATGTATGTTAATGTAAAAGTATGTGGGTGTTTACACCATTGCGTCACGTCTGCGGCACCACTGCAAGAAAACGCAGCGGTTCTATTTTGTATGGATCCCGCAAGCGTCATCAATGCTTTTTTTCACAGTACAGCGCTTTGTTTATCATGCATAATGAGCCATGTGCCAGGGGAAACGTGGGATTATTGGCATCAAATGGGCTAAACGGGCCATCTTCAGCTCCAGAAGTAGCACAGCAGCGAAGGCTTTTCGTCTGCTTACTGCTTAATGTGAGCCCTATTATGTGAGACGCATTTAAACAAAAAACAACTGGCCCCACCTGTCAGCTGCTCTGACTAGTTGATATAAAAATACATGTATGTTTAACATCCAACAACAACTTCCCTTGAAACTTGAACCCCAACAACATATGTAATCACCTGCCCTTGCTTATGCACGTACAAACTAAATCAATCAAGTGGCAACATGTCAGCTAACATCTACCACAACAGGCGAGCCATCAACATCTAACCTTGCAATGCGTCGGAGCTCTCCAAAACCCTCCCCCACCTCCTCGTCCAAACACCTACATCCCCCCATTTAAAGATACCAGGCTTAACCTGTCATTGAGTGCGTAGCCTTTGCCCTGTCAGATCCCGCGGGCGCAGCTGAGGTCCGCTTGAATTTCAGCGCATAAATGAATAAAAGGCTGTGAGGTTATTTGGCTCTCAACCGTTGTCCTGAATTCTTCAAGATCACAGGGCCAAACGACTGAACCACCGGGCTTCGTGCCAGCCTCGGAAATTAATTAACACTGATGGGGCAAAACATGAAGAACACAACTAAAACAAATGGTACAGTCGTTTGTTGGAGGTAGAGCAAGACTGTCCCAATTAGATAGGGTCACTGATAGAGTGCAAGTACGACCAAATACTTCTGGGTTTCAAGTGATCTCAGGTACATAGACTTTGATATGGAAATTGTTGCTACTTGTGTAAAGCCAAGAGCCAATCCAGAAAATCTAACGAGGCATTTTGTTTGTCTAGCTGGTCATTAGGAGCATGTTTTAGCTGCTTTTGGGGACATTAAATAAACAAAACATTTTTTGTCATGTAAATGACAATTTAAATCAATCAGAACTTTCACGCCACATATTTGTAATAGGGAAATACATATGTGACCTTGAACTGCCCTGTAAGTTAGTCAAGTTCATACAGTCTAAATTGAGTGGAGAAAACAGAGATGTGTCTGTGACACATAAAAAAGTGAATATGAAAAGAGAACGTGATACTAAGGGAAGCTGATCCTGCAACCTCTGGCTTCACAGCCTGGCCACTCATCAAGCACACATTTATGGTAAAATGGTAATGGTCTCAATTTCCCACCTACTCCATACACTCAAAGCGGTTTACAGCAAGGAACCACTCTCTCATTCATTCACGCACGACACTGGAGGCAAGGTGGGTGAAGTGTTTTGCCCAAGGACACAATGACAGCGTGCACCTGCGACCTTCCGATCATGAGACGACCCACTTTACCAGCGGTGCCACTATCACCCCCTTAATTCAAATTATTACAAATTATGGGCAGACTGATTTTTCCCTTTGGAAAACATATACCGTATTTTCCAGACTATAAGTCACACTTTTTCTCATATAAACTTCCCCCCCAAAAATGCGACTTATAGTCCAGTGCGACTTTTATATGTTCTTTTCTTCTTCATTATGCATTTTTTGTCTGGTGCGATTTATACTCCGATGCGACTTATAATCCGGAAAATACGGTATGTGAGTAAAAAATGTGTGTCACTACAACTGCAAAAATACTTGCCTGCTACTGCTGTGCAAAATTTAATAAAACAGACTTCTTCTTTTCACAATTGGGATCTAGCTCGAACCACTCTCCTTCATTCAAAAGAGAAGATTCGGCCATAATCACATCACTACGAGAAAAAAAACACAGATTCTGATTTACCTTCAATGGGCCTTACTTTGCAGTTTGTCGGATGCAAACCAAGACCACGTCAGTCGGAAAAGGTCGAGGAGAGGTGCGACCAAATGCTTATAGTTTCTGCGTCTGTCATCTAGATTTTAAGTGCTTTTCCGCCATTTTTTATCCCCCACAGGTGCAATAATTCATATCTAAGAGGCGGTGATATTGGAGTGTCATGGTGGCTTCAATAAAATGGCAGCTCCCTGAAGCTATCTGCCGCCTGTCTGTATCACACTCAAGTGCTCTTCTGATCCCTGCCTCCCCTGATAATGCACCGCACAAAGGAGCATTCCCTCGGTGTCTGTTTCTATTTAATCAATGTTATTCGCAAAACAAACACGTCAGGTGTTTTAAATAGTCACATGAGGATTATTGTGCATGAGACCATGGCAGGTAAAATACTACGATTTAATTGGGTTGGAAATTGAAATTGGCTTTCATTTAGTTTTTCTTGTTACAACGCACCATGTCTGGAAGATTTTGTGTCATCACATTGTGAAATTGAAATGTATTTGAATGTTACGCTTCATTACATTTTCAGTTCAGTGTTTTAGTTTAAAAATTCAAATGTCACCTTTTAAATATTCACTTTATATAATTTTTCTATACATCAAATACAACAGTCTAAAAAAATTGCTTTCAATGTATATTTTTTCAAACCTTTAATTCCAACAGTCTAAATTCAGAGGGTAAATTCAAAGCAGTAGAAAATTCAAATAGAAAAATTCGCCCTTAAAATATTCAATGTAAAAAAACATGTAATTAACAGATTCAGAGTGTGAAATTTGCAATGAAAAATTCACAGTTAACCTCCTGTACCTCAAGACCTGAGCAATTGATCCAGACGTTCATCAGGCAACAGTACAACAACCAATCAAAATGATTTAGATATCTTTAGTTTATTTTTTAAATAATCTAGTACTGGTGACATTTTTAAGATGATATAGGGCCGAAATCTAGACAGAAATCTTGAAATTGAAAATTTCACCTGTCGTGTCTCACCTAAAGTTTATGGATTCATATTCCACAGACCTCAAACACGTCCAGCACATTTGGTGACTGTTTTGTTTGTGCTGGGACTTCTGGATAAATATATGCGTTTACTTGGAAACAAAGCTTTTACCACAACTTGGACATGCAGAGGAGGATTATTATTACCTAGATTGGTCCTCATAGCGATTGCAGTATTTGACAATGCACACTTCAGAATAACCCAAAGCAAACCCATGCAGGCTTCAAAATGTTTTTGGAAGATGTTTTTACACTCTTTGAGGCACCTTAACATATTGAGATATATTTTTGCACTTTTTTGTTACATATACACTTTTCAAAGGGCTTATGCACGTGCTGTGAACTTGAAAGTAGAGACTGCAATTTGTGACCGATTTATGAATTCCAGACCGGACACGAGCACAAAGTCACATGTAAAGTTGTTACGACCCATGAGGTGGACGCACATATTTAGAGAGGCATGGGACACAAAGAATAAGGTTATAACTTTGCGTTTATTCAAAAGGGTTGGTTAGATATTGCTGGAGCGGCTCGAACGTGCACGGAGTGTTTCATGAAGGGCGTCAGTCCCCATTCCCCATATGAACACCCACCTCTCACATTTCATCACACTGCGACTGGGAAACCTGTCTGTCACATCATCGCCTTTTCCTCTCTCATCAGTTTGGCACAGCGCTGCACCTTCATCTCTAATAACTATAAGGATGAACTGGCACAGTATCAGCAAATCAGACAGAGTTGTATTTAGTGAGCCTACTGCTAAAGAACAACAAGTAGTCTAATTGTTTATCATTTTAATTGATTCATTTTCATCAATAGACTAAACAAAGCTGCGCATGTGTCGTCTCCGTCTCCCCTCCCTCGTGCGCTCCCAAGATTTTCGGTGAAGCCCACTCATTATCGCCTCATGCTTAGTATAATCCCATTCATGGGCCTTTGCATTGGCCTTTTATGGTGTAATTGGGTTCATTATGGTGTAAATGGTGGGTTCACGTGCGCAGCCTCCTTCAGCAGGTGAGATCGACAAAGCACAGAATGAGGCCACAGACAATTGGTAGTGACCAGAGTTTCATAGACAGCTTGTACAAAGGTAAATAGTTCATCTTCCCTCTTACTATCTTTACAGAAGGCATGAAACCGCCTCTCCACGCACCTTTGGCATCATCTAACAGTGACACTAGCTCCTGTGAACAAACTGCAGAGAGGTATTGGGAAAGTGCACATCAAGACAGCTCTTGGCTACAAAGTATTACTTTTAGAGGCATTTCTGCGAGCTCTGAAACAGAGCTTCTTGGGGATACAGAGCGAACCATCAGATACCTTTATGGCTAAGTTTCTTTTACAGCTAATTTATTGATTTTAATATTGTCGTGTGGAGTTGAAACATAAAGAATGTTTTATATTTCTAAGACTAAACATGGTTCTTTCTTAAACTCGTTTGGACCAGTGGTGCAGCCTTCTTTCCTCGCACAAACACAAAATAATGTAATTTATCTCAGTAAAAGTTGAACATTCGCTCATATGCTGAGAATTCAAATCAATACAGTAATTTCTGGAGTCTAATTGCACTTATTTAACTTTCATGACTTTAAGTAGGTTTTTTGCTCCTTTAATTATGCTACGGAGAAACATTCAATATGCGCTTGCATTTAATTAGCGAGGAAGGTTAATTTTGTAATTACAATCATGTTAGCTGCACATCCGCACAAACACTACATATTCAATTGACCTTCACCTCCAGACAATAAGACCAGGAGGAAAACCTAAGGAAGCCAGAAAGCAATGCAAGTATCAAGAATTGACTAAAAGATTGAAGCAAAAGTAGAAAAAACAACGAGGGAAACGTTCTTGTATTACAATAAATATGACTTTAGTACAGTAACTCGGTTCATGTTTGAATCAATAATGTCTCATATCTTTATGTACTGGTCAATCTATACAATAATAGGTCAGATGCAGCAAGTCAAAAGGCCAATTACACCTTCTTTGCCAGTTTGCACACATTTCTTTGAAGGATTGCAAAAATGTCATCTGAATATCAAGATATTTACTCCCACCCCTATTCAGCTACAGTATTGGCTCAAATTGTACACATTCTTTTGCTCAAAAGTTGCCCGTTATGTTCATTTTGTTTTTGAATTTCAAAATTGTCCCTCATTTCCCTGTTGACTGTTGTGTTGGTGGCATTGAAGTCAGTCTTTCGGTATTAAAAGGCATTACACTTGACTTGCTGCGACCTACTAAACCCTGATGCCATTAATAACACAATATCTCATAGTATTTCAAGTCCCACAGACTTCCAGTGACATGTTTTTGTTTAGCACAATGAAAAACAGGTAGATGAGACAATCCGCAGCTGTTTACCAGGATAAAAACAAGACCAGAAGGGGTCACTCTCAAATCAAACAAATCAAATATTGATCAAGAACATGCAGCGGTGAGAAAGTGCTTTTGGCGCTGTCTTTGATCCTCACCAGCTGGAGGTTTGTATTTGTGTTTTATGTTTCAAAACTCAGAAGCTGAATCATGTAAGAAGAGTATGAGGGGTTTTTCAGCGCAACAATGAACATAGATAAGTAACCACTGGATAATATGACATACTGTACCTGCGATTAACATAAGAAATTATCAAAGTGCACCAGTTGCTTGTTGATATACTATGTACTAACTATATATATATATCAGTGGTTCTCAATTGATGGTCCAGGACCCAAAAGTGGAGACTGAATGTTTTATATTGAGCCTAAACTAAACTAAAAGAAAACTACAGCGTACAGATGAAGACTGAAGATTTTTTGCCTACGATGGACAACTCCTGTACGACTGAGAACCTACACAAACGGATTGCTGCCAACTTCGGGAGAGACACCCTTGACCTGGCACGTAAGTGGGAAAGAACCAGCAAGAATTTTTGCCTACAATAAACTAAAAGTAGTCAACATTTTAGATAGAATGAAGCGTCATCATGCTGATTTATGTCAAACTGTCGCTCGAGGTGGAAAACTTAAAAAAGAACAACAAATGAAGCGAAACAGAAGATGAAGTTAAGTGGCGATAGTCCATCCAAGCTTGCTTCTTCTTTCCTAGCGTTTGTCCCGCTTTGGCGCAGGGTCCGCTTTTTGGCACAGTCTCCTCCATTTTGTCCGATCCAGAGCATCTTCGGGGTTGGCTTGGATTTCTGTAAGATCTTCCTTAACCTCTTAAGCCCTAAGCTGTTTTTTCCGAATTTGGTGTATTATCCTCTGGAAGGCTTTAACAGCTTGTAAAATGTCTAAAATGTTCATATTGCTCTCATATGATTTGAATGTCTGTGGGGAGACTGTAGATGTGAACATTTTCAAGAAAATCATAGTGGGCCTGAGTAACTGAGGTTGAAAGACAAAAAATATGAATTCCGCCTAAAAAAAAACACACATTACAGCAGGTCAGCAGCTTGTTTTCATTTTGAAGAAGAAAATAAACATCAAAAATAGTAACTACATGATAATTATTTACTTTTTACCAACTGTTTATCTCTGTAACAATAAATAATTGAAAAGTTATTGAGATTTTGATTTAAAATAGTCTAGGCAGAATCCCATTGTAACAAAATAGGGCACTTTTTGGCCAAAAAAACCTCAAATTTGTATTAATGAAATTGAAAATTTTGGATCCTATTTACACACTGCAAAAAGAGATGTATTGATAAGTAAAATTAGCTTGAATTCAGAATATTTGACGTTATCCTGAGTAATTTTGGCTTGCCAAGTAAAATTATCTTTTTTTAACTTATAATAAGAAAAAGTATATAATTTGAAGTCAACTTTGATTTATTATCTAATTTTTTCTTAATTGAAGTGCTAAAATACTTGTTCCATTGGCAGATAATCTTACTTGACAAGTCAAAATTACTAAGAATAACATCAAATATTCTGAATTTAAGCAAATTTTTACTTATGAAGATATCAATTTTTGCAGTGCAGTATATATTTGGTCATAAAATACAGCCCCCCCCCCCCCTAAAAAATACACTTTTTTTTTGTGAATACATTTTTTAAAACAGACTAAAATAAACAACGATTGTCTCTAAAAGTGGCATGTCCCCAAAAATGGGGACGTTAGGGCTTAAGAGGTTAATTCTGTCCATCCACCTCTTTTTTGTCACCCTCGTGAGCTCAGATGTAGGACTCTTTGTGCCACTGAGTCCTCATTGTTACGGATCACATGACCGTATCATTGGAGCCGGACTTCCCTCATCGTTTCTGTGACATGATCATTTGTGACATGGTCCAACCTCGTGAGTCCGAGTGACCAGCGCAGCATTGGCATCTCCATGGTGTGTAGGGCTTGGTGGTGTTTGGTGGATGTGGGCCAACACTCTGATCCATAGAGCGCTACTGGGTGCACCACGGTCTTGTAGATCTTTCCTTTAAGGTGTGTTGGCACTCTTTGCTCACACAAGACTTGTCGCCACTTCAGCAAAGCTGCATTTACTGGTGATATCACATCTGGGAGGGTGTCTCCATCGGCTGAATGGGTGGAGCCCAGGCATTTGAAATGTTCTACTTAACTTGGCCTTGGTCCTCCGACACAGACAAAGGGATTGATGCTTGGAAGATGAGCACACTAACTTAGTTTTAGTTTAGTTGTTTGGCTAATAATGTTAATATCACTGACACTAATCCTTATTTCTCTGAATCATATTGATGTAGATAACAGTATCATTTCTGCGCCGTTGTAGCCTCAATGCAAGAAGCCGGGAGACTTCATTGGATCATGTGAACGTGGGATATGACTTTCCCGATTTCTCAGTGACATAGAAACACCAGATCCTGAAAACAGCCATAACCAGAATATTACTTCCCAATATAAAGGGGGAAACTGTAGTACATACTCAATGAAACCTAAGATGTTAGTGCAGAATATCCAAATTTAATTTTAATCCAAATTCATTTGTTTAGATCTACATTTTTAATGGTTATTTTCCAATTCTTAAAGTTAGAGATAATTGTATTTAGAGTTCTGTAACTTTATGGCATGATGATGTTCATGTTTTGGTTGTAAAGGGTGGGGCTGAGTAAAATGTAGGTCACAGGTAATTGTAAGTAGGGAGACAGGTGTGGGGGGGGGGATCTTGTCTTTTGGAGGGTGACTGACGTTGATTCATTTTTTGGACTTGAGAAAAGAAAAATAAACGAATGGAAAATAACTGCAACGGCTTATGTGAGTTTGTTTACAATTTAGCATGTGTGAGTCAAGAGGTGGACACCCTAAGGATCGCTATGTTGATATGCTTCAGCTAATGATACACCAAAGCCATAACAGGGTCAGAACCCTTACACAAAGGCAAGATGTGTGGCCCAGGCCTAACTATGTTTGAGGGAGACATAAAACAAAGCAGAACCAAACTATAACTGTTGTACCAAATTATCCCAAATGAAACAAGCAAATTACTTAATGAGCTAAACAAACTTTTCCACCCTGAATGAGAACAGTTTTCTTATGAACCGCCTATTGTCACACAAAACTGTCTTTACAAGGTCGGCGTGCGCATATTTGAATGGCAATGCTGGCCTACATCGCGCACACATTCGGCTAATGGTTCATGTTGTGTGCTCCGTCCTCCGCTGTTCCCTGAATTTTAAACCTCTCGTTCTCCTCTCGCATTAGTATCCCCAGAGGATCGGCTGCCGAGGCGCTGGGTCATTTACATGCGGCTGGCAGTTTTCAAGCTCAAACTGCCTGACAAATACAAACAAGAAGTCATTTTAACACCGGAACAGGACTGTACGCAGAATGGGTTTGGATGCTCCTCGGTGACTGTGCCGGAGACTGTCACCCCGAGTAGTTCGCTTTACGTTGGAACCCCATGTTGACATTTGTTTGGTTTATCAGTGCCTTTCCCAGTGGAGGCTTTGTGTAGACATTGCAGCTTTGAGAGAAGTGTAAATTGTTTGGGAAATGTGTGGCATCTTACAGATAAAGTATAAAGAGCTCATGTGTTACAGCGTGTCTGCCATAGTAAAGGTTGACTTGTCTCTCATAAAGGATGCCACACGTTTGACAAAGTTCTTGGGAAGTATCTCGGAGGAATCAGTAGCAGAATAGTCTTTATTGCCATTGTCAGTGACTGGATTCACAGACTAGGAATTTTCTTTTGTGCAATCAGTCTGCATAAAACATAACCTTGTAATAATGATGAATAATAAACTATTAAAAAAAATACAACTATGTTACCAGTGAAGTCATGCATAGTTGTGGCCGCCATCTTGACGGCCGAGGTGGAATTATGCCACACTACAACAAAATACTATCACTACAACACTCAGTGTGATTGACCACAGTAGTGTATGTCATTGTGAGGTATAAAGGACTGCTCCAGAGAGCACATGGCTACATAAACAAACATCATGGCTCTATTGTTTAGAAGGCAGTAAATGGCTGCAGCCAGAACGATCTGCTTCATTCCTGACACTAAATGAACGCATTGAAGATGTAACAGACAACCTATCTCTGTGATTTCTGTTGCTGTTAGTTTATTTGGTTGGGACAGATGTGTAAAACCAAAACTTGTGGTTCAAACAAAATAATTTATGATTACCACACTTGTGCACAATGTCAATCTGATGTACACTGACATATCTAACTGACATCTCCATTTTTTTTTAATGTCCTTTCCACATATTTATGGTGCTATATTATATGTTATAATAATTGTATAGTGGTCTTATGAAGGTAATATTTGAATAAGTCACTTGGGGAGAGAATGTCCAAATATTCAGTCAAAGGGGGCTGCTCTCCAAAAGTTCTTTTGGGCAGAAAATGCAGTTGAGAGAGTCCAAAAGAGTCCTCTTGGAGACTGCCAGCTATCCTTGGCAGTTGTTGACCTGGACTCTCTGCGACTGCATCTTCTCCGACGTCTGTCTCTCTCTCTGCATACACAGGGTCAGGAATGGAGTGTGATGGTGCCCTCTCCTCCTCCAATACACTGAAGACAAAAATATTTATTAGACCACCACCCAGTATAAGGTGTTTG
>OMNZ01100493.1:0-10789 GCA_900303255.1 Lesueurigobius sanzi | reverse complement strand
GAGGTTTTGATTTAAAATAGTCTAGGCGGAATCCCATAGTAATAAATAGGGCACAATTTGGCACTTTTTGGCCAAAAAAATTCTAATTTGTAATTGAAAATTGTGGATCCTATTTATATTTTTGGTCATAAAATACAGTTTTTCCAAGAAAAAAAAATACACTTTTTAAAAAATAGATTAAAATAAACAAGGATTGTCTCTAAAAGTGGCAAGTCCCCAAAAATGGGGACCCTAGGGCTTAAGAGGTTAAGAAACATAAATAGTTGGCGTTTATAGAGATTGACTAGACTTCAATTCGATTTTTTTAATATAATGGACTATTTTTTTTTTTTACTGCATAAGTTTAAAAATACAAAAATAGAGTCTAAAACATATTTTGTCTCCAATTCACTTTGGTATATCACAGTTTCCCTTCATTCCTGTCTGATGTAATGTTTACAAATCTTACAAAATAACATACCATGATGCAGTTTATTGTTGTTATTCTGCATGAAAATGGCATTTAAAAGGATTAAATATGAATTACTGCAGCCTGTACACATTTTTTGGAACATGATTGTTTTGTCTGAGCGAGTATATTCCCTTTCCCGATATCAGCCAAAGACAAACACAATATTTAAAACAATATAGGGTGACAAGAGCAGGATGTAATGTGATTGTTTTTCTCTCTCTCTTAAGGGCATGCCAATAATTGAAAAACATGTGTTCAAATTACCATCAAGAAACGTGTGTCTGCGTGCTCTGCTTTTGCTGTTGGTGCATCGTGAAAAGCTCGGTTATTACAGTAAATGTGTTGTTGCCAGCTCGCCTGTGGTTTTCATGCAGATTTACAGGAGTGTGCCAGAGAAGCAGCAGGAGCGGGTCCATCCATGTGCCCTCCCGCCTGGCCCCCTCCCGGTGAATCGAACATCAGGTTACAGCTCTTCTACAGCAGGAAAACGATGACTCCGGCCAAAAAAAAAAAAAAGATGGATTTCTGGCAACACCTCTGCTTGACAAGGGCAAAGGGCTGCAGACCACCGGATCCATTACATTCAGTCCACAACACTGTAAAATGTCTCATGGCAAGATCTACAAAAAAAAGTGAATTTAAAACAAATGATTGTGTTTAAGTTATTTAATATTTAAAAGTAGCCTAGTCAAGAAAGTAGGTAGAGCGCAGAACGGTAGAGACAATGGGCCTCATTCATGAAACAAACTTACGCACAAATTTGTTCTTAAGGCCGGCTTAAGAACTCTTTTGGCATTCACAAAATGTGTTCTTCGCTGAAAGAGTTCTTCTGGAAGAACAAATCCTAAGAACAGTCTTACTCACAGAAAATCTGCAGGTTTAAAATATTATCACAGTCAAAATGGACCCAAAAATTCTCAGTCTTACACAGCATGAGTAACATAAACATCTAAAAATGATTTAATTTGAGAGAATGACAGTGATGAGAGGTGGCATAGAGCAGAGATAGTTAGTAACGCGTATAATTTCAAAAACGTTCTCTGTAAACATGGAGCCTGTTCAGTAAATGTGTGCATCCACATGGATCTACTCATTTGTGTGGAAACGCTGTAGTACAGCTCCAGGCCTGTGTGTGGCGCTGTGACACCACTACAGGACGCCTCCCAAAGCAGAACAACACTGTAGACGGCACATGCGCAGTAGACGTGTTCTAATGTAAACAGAAATGAAACTATTCCCGTGGATTTTTTTTTTTTTATTTACAGAAGAAACAAAGAGGATGATTTATGTTTTAGATTTAAAGGACGAGAGCAGAAATATTGGCAGTGAACAGACTTTCTGTCAGGACAAAAACATAGACAGAATGGAGGATATTTCTTTGGGGCTTTTCTCTGTGTGTCAGCTGTGCCTCGCGGTGAAGCAGAGGAGAAATATCACGGTCAGAACAGGCTGGATTGGGTTGATAAAGCCATTATAAGGTCAGTAGATTATGCAAAACATACACAACGCTGGCGCTGTGACGTCATCGTTTTAGGAAAGCTGTAACAATGGAGCCGCGAAAACAGCGTTTTGAAATCTTTCCACCCTGAGACGTGGTTTCAAACATTATCGTTTACACTCCCCCAAAACGCCAGCTTCGTGTGGATGATAGGACGGTTTGATATAATACTTTTGTGTTTAGGCCTGACTTCGTCTCCGTGTGGACGGGGTCTTAATCAGACTTTCACAGCTGAGGGCTGAGGCTCGTTAGCTGCTGCTCTGACTCACACCTGTCGTAATCAGAGGAGAGACTTTAGACAAAATACAGGAGGCTATATACAATAAGAGTAACAGTATTTAAAAAATATAGGAGCATACAAATATTAAATACTTCAATACGTTACTCACATGTACTTAGTAAATGTAAATAAGTACTGCCTCATGCTCTTGTCATGCCCATATATGGAAGATTAAACGGTGTGTCTCTGTATTTACATAGTCAATATAATGTAAATGTCCTGATAATGATCACATTCATGAATTTGGGGCATCTCTCCTTAAGAAGAGTTTTGTCTTCTTAAGAACGCATCGTGAATCAGACCTAAGTTTTTCCTAAGTTGTACTTAAGAAGAGTTTTGTCTTCTTAAGAACGCATCGTGAATCAGACCTAAGTTTTTCCTAAGTTGTACTTAAGAAGAGTTTTGTCTTCTTAAGAACGTATCATGAATCAGACCTAAGTTTTTCCTAAGTTGTACTTAAGAAGAGTTTTGTCTTCTTAAGAACGCATCGTGAATCAGACCTAAGTTTTTCCTAAGTTGTACTTAAGAACTTTTTCTTACGAAAATATTCATGAATGAGGCCCATTGAATGGAAGTTACGTTGCTGTAAAACATCTTTCAAGCCAAACAGAGAGTCTCTTGAAGCGAGCGTCACTTTGGGTGCCTTTGTAGTTTTTATAGTTTTTTATACACAGTCTCCTGGGTCAGTGTTGGCTTCATCTTTTTGCCATTTTGCAAAAATCATTGCACTAACGGGGGACTACAGATGAAAAATAGCTTTCTTTTTTAACCATGTCTAATCATGTGTTTTGTGAAAATTGCACTGTTCCCTTTCAAATAAACTAATCTAATCTAACAATGAGAAAATAAATCTTTTTTATTTTAAAGGGATTACACCAGATTTTTTTCATTACAAATTATGAAAGAGGGAGCATGCAAATTAAATTGATAGTGATGTTCCAAACACATTCCTCCAAATTCTTCATGAATAGAATGTTATGAGCACATTCACAACTTGCAGGGTCACTTAGGATCACTGTCTCAGAAATGCAAGAAAAGTAGCCTGTAAACAAAACTGCCTTACATTTACAGTACATGCAATAGTTATAACACAGATGTCTGAGTTTATAATATACTAAACTATAAGGAGGGATCAAAACTACATTTATTCCACTACTAGCAAAACAAAAAAATCAGGCATAGTTCCTTTAAGTGCAAAAAATACTTGCTCCATTGGCAGAAAATTGTACTTACCAACTCAAATCAAGAGCAGAAAATGTACTTATTTTTAGATTACTTTATGCAGTGTTACACCTCATTTGGGACATAATATATATGCACCTTAGGACTAGGGGTGACAATATATCGATAATAAACAACATAATGAAGATTAATGAGGCTGCAGTGCTTTCAATACAGTCAGGACAGTAGAGGGCAGCACTACCATTTTAAGAACTTGGACCAAGCACAACACACAAATAAATAACTTTTAATGTTAAGTGATAGTGTTTATAATAAATAAGATTAACTTGTGAGTAATTTCTTCCTTTTGGAAACAGGTGAGAGCAAGAGAGAGCTTTATTTATATAGCGCCTTTCACAGACAAAGCGCTTTACATGGGACAATTTACATTCACTCTCAGGAGCATCACGACATCACTCCTGTTCTGGCATCACTTCATTGGCTACCTGTTGTTTTAGAATAGATTTTAATATCCTCTTGTTTGTTTTTAAATGTCTTAATGGACTAGCGCCTCCTTATCTGTCAGAGATCATATCTCTGCACAGTCCTGTCAGAGCCCTGAGGTCCTCTGACCAATGTCTTCTAGACTGTCCCAGGTCTAAGCTGAAGAGCAGAGGTGACAGAGCCTTTGCTGTAGCTGGCCCCAAGTTCTGGAATTCTCTTCCTTTATACATTAGATCTGCCACTTCTTTGGAGAGTTTCAAATGTTTCCTGAAGACATGCTTCTTTGCACTGGCCTTCGGCTCTAGCTGAGCAGAACATTTTCTTATGTGTATTCTTTTTGTTTCTTATTTGTATTAAATGTGGATTGTTTTATTCTTTTTAACCTGTGCAGCACTTTGGGGCAATACCTGCTGTTTGTAAATGTGCTTTATAAATAAATTTGACCTTGACCTTGACCACTCCAAACACAATAGTGGCAGTTGCCCTGGGGCAGACTGACAGAAAAGTGGCTGTCCACATCTGGCGCCAACAGACCTTCAGACCACCGCCATGCACTCACACACAGACATCATTCATCTTTGCCTATTGTTGCATGTTTTTAGTGGTGGGGGAACCTGGAGCACCTAGACATACATGGGGAGAACATGCAAACTCCACACAGAAAGTGTTGGGCCCAGGAATCGAACCCGGGACCTTCGAGCTGTGAAGCACAAGCACGAACCACTGCACTGTATTTAACAAAAAATGTTATATACAGGACAGGTATATGGTTGTATATTTAAATGTAAATTAAGTGTCACTATTCAAGAAGAAAATGAACAATGCATATGAAAATATACATCATAATCAAATATGGAACATGTAGTTGTTTATTTTAAAAATGTAGAAAAATATGAAAAATCACTCATTATGTGCAATAAAACGATTATTGCAGTATCTGCAAATATCAAGGTCATTGTGAGCTATGTATCGTATCAAGTAGTCAGGTACCCAGAGGTTCCCACCCCTACTGAGGACATACTATCTACTTCAGACATGAGCAAACACTTAGTAAATCAGGCCCATAGTATGGTTTTCAGTATTTGAATAGCCATTGCCCATATATCAGTTCACAATAGTATTAAAGAATATTTCCGTTTTGGTACTTTGGTGTGAAACGTTTGAGTCATATTACCATCACTAATACATTATCGTCTGGAAATCTGTATGTTTCATCCTGGAGCCGTCTTCATTTATTGTGTGTACACTGTAAAAAATGTCATTCTGAACAAAACTTTACAGGGTACTCTTTATGGAGACAAATGTGGAAATTAATGACCTTACAACCTGAGCACCCAAACACCATTAATTTTATCCTTGTGTCTGTGAGAAGCCAGCCGAGCCGCGCCTTTACATCAGTGAGGCTTTGTGGGCCGTGTCCCACTGAGCAGCAGGGCACTGAACTCAGCACGGAGCGCCAAAGGAACAACCAACAGTGACTGCGGAAATGATTTATAGTGTGGCCATTATAAAAGTTTCCCAAGCACAAAACTATTAGCTTTGAATCCAGACAGCACATTTAGTATTGTGAGAGGAAAGGTGTGCTGCCGTTGTTTGAACAAGTGATCTACTTTTTATAAAATAGCTAGTTCTGATCTGCTAAATATAAGAATACAAAGAAATGAAGCCTATTTTGAGAAGTCAACATAAAACACCATTGGACCTAAGATCGAGCCCTGTGGGATTGTACACACTGGGGGGAAGTGGAATAAACACTTCTTTTACACAAAAACAAAACAAAAAAAACATCAAGCACAGGTTTAAATCACTTGAATTAAGATTATAAAAGTTTTTATTAAAAAGAGTGTGTTATTATCAAAACACTTAATAGGTGGGAATAGCCTTTAGAATTAAGGCTATGACAGAACAATAGAAAGGTAATGGGCAGTGATCAAGTGTGAGGAGGGTTGTTGAGACAGAAAGTGACAACTAAGTTTTCATCCCTATAGGTTCAGAGTAGCCTTCAGAACAAAGAAAGGAGGGACTTACAGATAAACCCCTACTGGTCTTTATAGAGGGGAGCAACAAGGTAAACACCCCCTTTTTGATGAAACCCGAGGCCGTGTCCATTGAAATGAATAGGGAAACAGCAGCTGAGATCTTCACATTTACTTCACAAAAAAACTTTTTGCGTTTTATATATTTGTATAATATAAAAGGGAAGCTAATCAAGACATTTTTTTGCTGTAGAAGATTCACAGAGAGGACAGTTAATGTTTTAAAGTTAGCTAACGTTAGCAGGAATTTAGCATGTTCAGACTTCAATAGGTAAAAAAACAAAGCAATATTGAAACATATGAAGCTGCAAGTTATATGAGCAAACTACTACAACGTTGGATTTTATCAAACTAAGTCCAAACATGCCAACTCCCTGCTAACTTTAGCCCACTTTAAAACATTAACTGTCCGCTCTGTGTATCTTCTACAGCAGGGGTTTTCAACTGGTTCTGCCCTATATATAGCCCACTTTTTTTGTATAAAAGAGGGCTATATACTTTATTTTACAATGCTTTGTGTTCTCAAATGTTTAAAATAACATAAGTAGAGTTATTACAAGACATACATCAACTTGATATTCATGAATATTCAATATGCAGCATCTTAGTTTATTTTTAGTAGTTAAACTGGATAGCAAGTCACGGACCACCAAAAATGTGACATAAATGTGAAGTTCCCAGTCGATGTTTCCCCATTCATCTCAATGGACGCGGCCTCTGGTTTCACCTAAAAGTGGGCGTTAACCTTTTCGTTGCTCCCTTCTATTTAAAGTCCACGGGTGTCCAGGTTTATTCAGTACCGCTGACGAAGCTCTTGGGATAAGGAGCGAAACGTCTGACACTTCAACTACTGAGTCTTTGCCTAAGTGTTATGATAACTTATGTAATGTGATCTAGATTTCTTACTGGTTCCAAGGTAATCTCACTTGAAATAAGTATAATAAATAATAACATTTTCTTCAACCACTGGCAAAACGTTCCCGAACAACTCAAATAATCAATGTTGAATGTGTAACTAAATCGAAACAAGTCAAAACAACTAAAATGTAGATTTTTATTCTGAGATCTAACAATTTAAACTAATCTACATGTTAATTTTTTGCAGCATATCCTTTGCATCTAATGTGCTCTCCCTAAATTATCTCCACAACCTGTAGAGCTCATTGCTGTCAGACATGATCAGAGTGCTTTGTTCACTGTTGCACCTCAAATTAACCTGAAATCGAAATACAAGTAGACAATCTTGATGCTACGATTGGTTGGCGCGGTAGCACAGTGGTTAGCGTTCGTGCTTCACAGGTAGAAGGTCACAGGTCTGATTCCCGGGCCTTTCTGTGTGGAGTTTGCATGTTCTCCCCATGTCTGCGTAGGTTTCTCCTACCACTAAAAACATGTGCAATAGATAAAGATGAATGGGAGGGAGTTTGTGAGTGCGAATGTGGGACAACGGGTGGAAATGAGCTCAAGGCAGGGTTTCCACGGGGCATTAAAAAGCAATACAAATCAAAATTGTGTCAAAAATAAGGGCTTAAATGTTATTAAAAAGCATTAAATAGAATTGAAACTGGCAAAGTTCCTGGGAAATAATGACATTGCTCAACTAATTCTTCAGCTCAAGTTTGTCAAAAATACAAAACTTAGGGTCTAGACTGGAGTTTTGGCAGAAATCATACTGTATTTCTGGTCAAAAGTTGTCTGATGTATCAAAGTTTCTATTGAATACGGAAATTAATATTAAATATGTACTGATTAGTGGCATTTGTAGCAGTTGTATTTGGGCATTAAAATGGCATTACAAAGCATTACATTTGACTTACCAAACCCTGCAACGCTACAATCTGGAGTGGTGTGTTCACATGCATTCTCATGTGCATGCACTGTCCCAAACCAATAACCAAACCCAAACCCTAACCCTAACCAAACAAACATTGGGCCTCATTCATGAATATTTTCTTAAGAAAAAGTTCTTAAGTACAATTTAGGAGAAACTTAAGAAAAACTTAAGTCTGACTCATGAAGAAGACAAAACTGTTCTTAAAGAGAGATGATTTTTTTTTTTTGTGCGTAAGAGTCCTCCTGACTGTTCTTAGGATTTGTTCTTCCAGAAGAGCTCTTTCAGCTAAGAACAAATTTTGTGAATGCCCAAAATGTTCTTAAGTCGGCCTTAAGAACAAATTTGTTCTTAAGTTTGTTTCGTGAATGAGGCCCATTGGGTTGAAATAGAAAAGGCTAGGCTACTAATGTGATGGGAAAAATGAAAAAAAATTAGAATGAGGTCCATCCAAAAACATCCGTTGTGGGACAACCTTCAAAATCTCACAGAGTATAATAAACAGACACTGTCAAAACGAATCGCTTGGTGTGCGCCTTGAGCTGCATACAAAGAACCATTTCCAAAACATTTAAGACTGGCGCTTGTCATGTCAGCATGTCATTCTAGTTTATATTCTTGAGGTCTCTTGCGATTCCACAGGGAAAAAGCTGTTGTTTAACACTGCTGTCATGATAAAGCAACACAGATCTGATCTAACACTGGATCTCGGCTTGAGCCTGATGGTAAATCTAGGTCGAATCCCTTTGAGGCTCCAGAAATGTTACATGTTATTGCTTTACTTGCCCTTCTTTTTTTATGGCAAAAGGCCGAAGGGCACTAATAAGGTTGAGAACCACTGGTCTAGAGATGGCGATGGACACTACAAATTAACTTTGGACGTTTCAGAACAGAAAGATGCAAGGAGCGATACACCAGGCTAATATTATTAAGTGAAAATAAAAATAGTCATTAACTTGGTGCCTTTTTGAAAAAGGTTAGTATTGATGTTGCACATGACTTTGATCTGCTTGTAAAGGTTTGTTAGTGCGCACATTCAAGAAGGCAAAAAAGAAAGAACGAAAAAAATTACCTCAAGATGAAGATTCTTTAGGGCCAGTTATACAGCTCCCATTCAATTAATATTCTTTCTTCAACTTCTTTTTCGCTCAAAGGTGGTTCAGTGTGAGGTTGTCAGCTTTCACAACACACACATCGCCTGTGGCACTGTTTCAAGACCACGTCTTTCATGTGACCCAGGGTGTAATTGTTGTGTATTATTGACCAAAGTGAAAGGGTCCGATTTCTCCAGAGCTCTTCAATGACAGAGGGAAGAACTTGAATTAAAACGGTTAGTCGTAGCTCTGGACATGCTGTTCGGCTCTCAAAACACCCTTCTGGACATTATGAGAGAAACTGGACACTGGTCTCAGGGAGGAGGGTTCGGAACAGATCCAGAAGCACAGCAGAGGAGGGGGTCTTCTAAAACTATTACTACAGAGGGAAACTTGGTATATCTATAATCTGAAGGCTACTGTACCCTGGACTAAATGAAGACATTTACTTTTCTGTTGCAGTGTTTATTATTCTGATTATTCTGTGCTCTTTTTGGCCTTGTTTTCTCTCTTGGTTGATGTCACTTAAATGTGAGGGTGTGTCCTCACTCAATTGTGCGGCTACTCCCTCAGGTCACCAGATGTTGTGAGTTCCTAATCACACCAGGTGTCCTGAGTTTCTACTCGCTCCTCTATAAAAGAGGAGACGTAGTCGCTGGTCCTCACTTCTTGAGAAAGGCTTCGTTGGAGCCGATCCGCGTGGAAGAAACCAGCAACATGTTTTAAAAGATTATAATACGTATTAGCTCAGTACAGTAAAGGTTTTTTAGAAAATGTAAATATATAGTTGTAGTGTGTGAGGAGTGCCTTGGTTCTTTGTTTTTCTCTTAACCTTCTGGACATTCTTCACAAGGATTTTTGTGCATGTTTCACAATTTTCGGGAGTGTGGAAGTGGAGCTTTGGAGAACTCCCAGCACATTGGGACATACTTCTCGGGTGACCGATGGACAAACATGTCTCACTGAGATTTCAGAATCTCAGGGAAGTTTTACAGAGGGAACCCTGTTGTGCAGAGGAAACTAGAGCACCCAGAGGATACCAGGGGGATACCAGGGATAACATTTCAACTCCACACAGTGGGCCCAATCTTGCGTCACAGCAGCAACGCCGGCGAAAGCAGAGACGGCACGTTGCAACCACACTCGTCTGTGACAGGGGGCGGAGCTTTGGAGGAAAGAGGCTGCGTGAGACGTGGACTGTTGCAAGCCACTGCCCATAACTGATAATATGAATGATCACGTAGAATTATTAACAAAAACATTCATAATTATGACAGTAATTACATTATATTAACAATAATATGAATAAAAATGAAATTCTGATCAATAATAACATTAATATACATATTTACAGCCAAGTAATATTAATTTTAATAGCCAAATTATCACCATTACCATAATCCATATTATTAGGTCCATGTTGAAAACGAATATACAGTGCCTCTCGAAAGTACTAATACACCTTGAACTTTTGCACATTTTGTCATGTTTACAACCATAAACATAAATATTTTATTTTGAATTTTTTACTGAAAGTTCACACACAAGTAACAGACAACTGTGAAGTGAAAGCAAAATGATACATGATTCTGTTATTTTTCAAAAAATAGAAAACCGAAAAGTCTGGCATGCACAAGTATTCATACAGCATGATTTAATACTTTGTGGAACCCCCTTTTGCTGCAATAACAGCAGCAAGTCTTTTGGGATATGACTCTCCAAGATTTGCACATCTAGAGACTGAAATTTTAGCCCATTCCTCTTTACAAAACAACTCAAGCTCTGTCAAATTAGATGGAGAGCGTTTGTGACAGCAGTTTTCAGGTCTTTCCACAGATTTTCTATTGGATTTAGGTCTGGACTTTGACTGGGCCATTCTAACACATGAATATGTTTTGTTTTAAAGCATTCCATTGTAGATTTAGCTTTGTGTT